>JAOTRH010469349.1:0-27191 GCA_034768845.1 Heliamphora exappendiculata | reverse complement strand
GCATAAGAAACAAGTATGTGAAGCACAAGCTACAATTGTCAAGATATGATTCAAGCATAATAGCATGAGTTCTAAACCATCATACATTCACTTAGTAACACTTATCAATTAATTCAAATCGATCATCATACAAAGACGTGGGTCTCATAGCAAAAGGTACTCAAATCACGCTTACCAACTTTTAAGGCCAAAAGTTAAGTATTAAATTCAAAGGGCTGACAAGATTTTGGGATATCTACACTTGAAATCAAGTTATGATTTTTAAACTCCATTTACATAAAAATATTTTCTACAACTCTCATATTTAACACCAAGGCCAAAACCTAAGGCCAAAAGGGTGAACAAAACATCTTAAATAAAAATGGCTCAGCACTTTTCTCAAGATTTTACAAAAAATATGCCTATGTTAGTCTCCGTTTTGAGGTATCAGATCAAGTCCAAATGAGACCATTTTTTAGTATGTTCTATTTCAATATGTTCCCTACAGGTTTTATGTTTAGAGCTAAGAGTAGTTGTTTGGAACAAGTTTGTCATGTCCCAAACTCCGGGCCACGTGAAACACCCATAACAATCAAACATACACCCAACCGGAGAATACACTATCAAAATAAACCATGCATGCATTGTGTATAAAAGCCAAACGGCATACATTAGAAGGCTCCAATGCCAAAAGCTTACACTACACGGTTCTAACATCGAAAAAATATGTTACTACATATATGTAACAGAAAGACAAAAAGGAAGACTACAACTCTTCAGCTCCCAACCAGCAACCTAGAATCAGCGCGCATGATCAGTACCTGAAAATATTTTATCCCACACCGTGAGCCAAGGCTCAACAGAAACTAAACAAGCATGCAATACAAACAAAACATGCTAGGAAATTGAAGTACAATTTTAGACTCTCTTTCAAGCCTTAAAAATAGTTTCACATTCAAGGAAAAGCGAGTATACAAACCATGTTTATGACTCACTCACAGGAGCTTTAAAAATAGTTGGAAATCAGTTTTTAGATCACAATTCACACGACTCTTAAAAAAGTTTGAAAGTTGGTCTATCTGCCCCATAATGCAGTACATGTAATCCATGTATCTTCTCAGACTTTCACCGATGGACCGTAGCCCTCGTCAATACATCTTTACGAACTTTAACCGAGGGACCGTAGCCCTATCGAATACCTCTTTATGGACTTGCACCGAAGGACCGTAGCCCTATCAAATGCTTCTTTACGGGCTTTAACCGAAGGGTCGTAACCCTAATGTAATCTTCTCGAACTTTAACCGAAGGATCGTAACCCTAACGTAATCACTGTCAGCCAGAGCTAACATAACCATTTAACTCATTCCATACACCTATGCATAACCTACTTAGGATTTAAATGCATAAAGTCACGTACTATTACTACGTATCACAAACCACGTCACATGTTACACATGCAACACACACAACATGCATCACATGCATCCGTTCCTTAGAGCCCATATACATGCCTAAAAAACTCACGGTCTTAAAGCATAAACCACATTACACATAATGCCATTGACAGCCATATAAATCACATTACACAAATCCATGCATGAATGAACTACAATTATAACATGCATAAGCCCGTTATAAAAGCACATAGCCGCATATCACAACCAAGCCTAGCCAAAAGGCCAAATAAAAATCCAAAAGCCACACAGTTCACAACCCAAGACTCTTTCCAAAAAGGAACCATGGGCCTAAACACCCAACGCATAACAAACACCCACATCTCACCAACTCTTCATCCCCGAGGATGGCATCAACACAAACACACGAGGCTACCACACGACCCCTGAAATCACGACACAACCAACCGAACCCCAAAAGGAATCCATAGGTATTTGAATCGATTAATTCACATAAATCAATCAATTGAATACCCTAAGAAGCCAATCGAAAATCAAAACCCAACCACAAAACCACCAAAATACACCCCAGCACTTCAGTCGACTGGACCCAACCCCCAGTCGACTGAACAACACACTGGAAGCCACCAAAACGCCTCACGCACGGTTCAATCGACTGAACCCATAGGTTCGGTCGACCGAACCCCAAAACCAAGATCCAATTGACCGAACCCATAGGTTCGATCGATTGAACTCACCCAGAAACTGTTTTTAAGCTACGGGTTCAGCCCTCCAAACCCTGAATTGAAGCCTCCAAACTCCAAATCAACACCCGTCAGCATCCACAAGCCTAGGCCCAACACCAAGACCTCTAAAGAAACTCCCGATACCCGATTCCATCCACGAAATCGACGAAAAATAGGTTTTACACCCAAAAACCTAACCTGATTCAAACTCAGATCTATAGCAATATAACCGATAAAAAAACACCTGATTACCCATAGCACCCTTATAAAACATACAGGTCTAGAATCCTATCTCGGTGAGTTGAAAACTCGACATCTCGAACCACATGCAAAATCGAGCTTTGCCGAAATGAAATTCTGACCGGATGGTTGCGTAGCCCACGACGCCAAAGCAAGGATCCGTTGTTGGATCGTTGAAAATCGAGCCCCAGCCCCCCGAGAACTTAAAGAGAAGGCAGAGATAAAAATGAAAAACTTAAGAGTTAAGTTTTGGAAAATAGCTTTTGAAAATATCTAATTGCAAATAATTATAGGTCTTCAAAATATCTTTTTTTTTAATTTTCAAAAATCGCGCCACAACGGCCCACGGCCCCGGGAACTTACCCCGCATGCATATCTAAGCCCGATCATGCATCAAAAGCATTAAAAACATTCTCAAAAGAAAATACATAATGCGCATCCAAAAATGCCAAAAAAGAAAACGGGTCAGGGTCTCACAAAGTTAGACTTTGTGGCCATTTTAGAAAATAGGTTCTCTCAGCCGCCAAAACTCAGCAAAGCTGGTGTTGAGCAGAGGTTGAAACGGTTTTGGGGTCTTATCCCGAGGCTTTAAGGTTGCGTAAAAATTGGATCAATATGTTAGCTACAATATTGATGTAGACCACTTTTGGTGTAAATCACTAAAAATAGGAGTTTTGGGTTACACAAAAGTATGTGATAGAAGTGTCCTTTAAGTGATGAAACTCAACAGACACTTTCAAAGGGATTTTGACCAACCAAAAACTCAATAATTTGTGCTCATGTTCGGTGGGGAAATATTTATACATGTTTTTTACAATTTTTATGTTTTGACCAAAGTTTGGATCTCACTTTAAACTAGGGTTTCCATGCCGGTAGTGTTGACTAGTCGAAAAATGACGCACTTTGGTAAAATTGCAATATCTCGAGTTCTACTAATGAAAATGAGTTGAAACCAACTTTGGATGAAAGATAACACAAAAATATAAATCTAGACATAAAGAACATTCTTAGATAAATTTTTTACATTGAGTTATGGCATTTCAAAGTTCAAGGCAGAAACATGTATGTTCTCAAAAATCAAGTTTCTTAGGGTCCAAGTCTTCTACTTATGCTATGTCAAGTTTTTGTTCTATTTCTTTGCATGCTTGTGTTTTATACATTAATATTAAGGCTTCAGCACACTTAAAAGTCATGAAACTCAAAACTAACAACAAACAACAACATCTCGTATGACCCATAAACATAACTGCCCCAAATTTTCAACTACGATGCCTTTTCGGTTTGATTTCAGTTTTCGATTATTAAAGTGTTTAAAGAGATGTGTTGGGGATATTTTGAGTGATATTAGACATAATATTTAGAGGCTTTACTTACTTATTTGAGATATCAAAGGTAGGTGGATGATGGATTTGGATTTAACTTTAGAAAATTTCCCTTGATTCCTTCATTTTTCTTCCTTTTTCTCCCTCAAACTCACCTTAACACTCAAGAGCAAGAGGTTCTAGTTTCTCCACCTCTCCTGCACGAAAATATAAAGTCGGGAAGTGGGTGTTTGGCTTGGTTTATATAGGCAAGGGCTAGGGGACACAAGGAGGACAAAAAGTACCATAAAAAGACTTTTTCTTCTTTTTAATTAAATGAGATATGAATTTATTTGAATGGGTTCATCTTTTGAGGGCTAGAAATCAAATATGGGAAATATAAATATAGCTAGGGGTCAGTTTGAGGGACAAAAATCTGATTACCCAACAATCAAGGGATTTTTCTCAATTTTTGTGCCCAATATTGTGCAAGAAAATGCATTAAAAGTTAATTTGATGTATCTTTTTAGTGTCATTTCCTACTGAGACCTATTATTTTAGTATGTTTATGATAAATATAGTATTCCTATGTATTATCATAATTTTTATAGCAATTTATTAAATAGATGTATTTTTTAAGTCAAATTAAATTATTTTGGCAATATATGACTTTTTGACTTATTTTGTTGTGTATGAATTTCAATAATGATTTGTTTGCTTTTGTTAACTTATAACACTATATTATTATGTATATTACTTACTCAACAACTATTGGATCATTATAAGGCTTAATTTAATACATTTCTCATCATTTTAAGCTAAAAAAAGTAAAAAGTCACTTTTGGCACACTTCCCAAGGTGGTCAGCCACTATGGGGTATTTTTTGGTGTTTTTTATGTTATTTTATCATTTTCTACTTAATGGTACTTAAATCCTTGATTTAAGGTATCCATATGTCAAAATTTATGTTTTTAAGGTTTTTTGCTATATTATGGGCAAAACGGTCATTTTACCTAATTTATGAGGATTTTTTATTTTTAATTTATTATTTCATGATATTTACTTCATTTAGAATGTTAAGAGATTCTCTGGGTGCTATGGTTTTATTGCCTATATTTTGGACCTTTTTAAGGTTTTTGGACCGAATTTAGGCTTTTCAGTTTGAGTTAAGGTTTTGAATCTCTTCCGTATTGAATGGTCTTGTGAACTATCCGTCACTAATACTAGGGTCCGAGCAGGGTCGTTACAGTTTTGCTTCTAGGCCTTGGCTTATGGCATTCGTGCGACATGTAAGAAGGAGTTCTTGGAGGAAGTATTCCCAGATGGAGAATAAGAGTTTGAAGAATAAAGTGAGTTCTAAGAGCACGTGGATCTCGCTAATGCATTCTGAAGAGTTGAGACCTCTGCTTTTGTTCTTACATTCAGTTCTCTCGTGCTTAGAAAAAATTTTGAAATTTCTTGGTGAAACTGTAATACTTTAGTACTTTGAACGGTTCAGAACTCCTTTATGATGTAAAACTAACGTATGTAAATATGAATGAATGGCTAGAATATCCCTTTATTTATATTTCTATAGGTCCTGATGTGCCCGGAGAACGGGATGTCAAAATCGAGCCCATATGTTCAGCATTTAGAGTAAAGGTTGTCTTGTCCTACTTAACACCTTAAACTAATTACTACCTAATCTTCAAGGATCACATCACATAACCAGCTAGCCCCAAAAAGTTCGTATCTCTGTCATGTTAGTTTGCCTCTTCCCATTAACTATTACTTCTACTTCTGTTGGTTCCACTTGAATTTATTCTCTAGATATAACATGACCTAAAAACATCGCCAAGTCCAACTAAAACTCACACTTACCAAGGTTTACATACAACTTGTGCTTTCTTAGAATCTATAAAAAATCTTCAAATGTTCCATGTGTTCCTCTTCACTCCAAGAATATAACTGAATATCATTTATCAACGCAATTACAAATTGGTCTAGAAAGCTTCTGAACACCCAATTCATCAGGTCCATAAACACAGTAGGTACATTCATTAACCCGAAAGGCATCACCACAAATTCACAATGCTCGTAACGAGTCCTAAAGGAAGTCTTGGGTATATCTGACTCCCGCACTTTGAAGTTGTGGTATCACCCTAGTCTATAATTGAGAACACATTGGCTCCAAAACACAACTTACATCGAGTACGACTTTCACAAGCGATCATATGTCTCCAAACTAGCCCACTGCCAAAATTGATTTCAAACATTGTCTACTTTTGTCTTGAAAGACTATCACTCTATCGAAAATTAGCTAATTGCCAAATTTAAACGTACATCGAAGACTACTTTTCGATTGACTAATGACTATTAACTCGAAATCATATCACCACTTTGTGTTGCACTACTCTAGCCTTATGACCACACAGACTAAACGCTCCTTAGGTATATGCTTATCAATATGAATCCAATCACAACCTCGTCACATATTTCCTTCACATACGTACCATTCACCCTATAATCCTTAAACTTAAATGTACTAACTTCTGATTCTAAAATCTCTTATCATCCTCACTCAATCTCTTTACACATTCTCTGCCACACAATCGAATCAAGAACCATTTTTGCACTTTAAATATTTGATCTTACCCACATTCTACCAAGACACTTCGATTCACTCAAGGCCAATTACAAAAACCATACCCATGAATTCGTATAGTCTTAGTTACGCTTCCACTCTCCTCATCCAAACACTTATTTCTCTCACGTACTCACATTAAGTTGCTACGCAACTCCACCAGAAATAATAGAATTATATCACCCTTCAACTTCTCATACATAGAGTTTACACACTCCTATAAGAAAATTCCTTCCCTATACCAGCAACATCTACTCATCAATCTAAACAAACTTGCTCTAATGGGTCACATCATAAAAGATTTTCGAATGCAACTTATTTGCGACTCCCATCGATACCACAATGGAAATCAAATACAACTCCATAAGAGTTACACAGTCTAGACACCAAATGAATACAAATTGATACTTTAAGAACCTATCCAGTGAAATACTCAATCTGTCTAAAATGTACACTCCACCCCACAAACAATCTTCAGCGTCAATGGGACTCACTACTTCCACAAACTCCTTGGCACCCAATTCCTTGAATTGTTTAACTAAAGAGTTACCGATCTTTGAGGTGATCTTGATAATCCTAATGACGAAGTCTGTAGTCATATGCTTTCATTTTCTTTTTAGTCTTTTCAAAGGTTGCTCCATTTCTCTTGGCCTCTACCGCTTGTTCTTGACGTGTTAGAACATTGGGTTTGAATGTCTCTTCCAATAATTGGATCGTTTTCTCAAGCGGTTGATCATTCTATGGTAAAATGAATATGATAAAAGATATGGTTGTAATAAATACCTAGTCGTGTGACCCATTGTGACTTGGTGGTTAATTCTTCATCAGGCCCCAAACGTTCATTGTTATGATTAAGATTCTTCGTTCTTTGATAGTGATGACAAAAATCTGAACTCTAACACTTCGGTGGGAAGGCTAGTGTGAATATCGATGTATATAGTCGTATCTCCTTCGCTAGCGTACTAAGGTTATCGTGAGTTCAAGGCTATCTCATTTTTTTCACTTTCTTACTATCGATATGAATCTTTTTCTTCCCGATTTATCATATGGGTGGGTCAGCTATGAACTAGTCTGGGAAAGTTTGAATTGTGCCATATGGTGGTGTCGCGAATCGTTTGGTGTGAAGCTGTTGTTTCTAACTTTAGATTGCTGATGGCATAGTCTTATTTTTTTGGGCCTTTGAAAAAATATAGTTAGTTGTTACTTACAATCATTGCTATTCATAGATCTATGGAGTGAGGTTTTAAAGGTCGATACTCAAAAACATGCACGGGATTAGAACATCTTAGGGTGGAACTCAAGTGGTTCAAAGATAGGTTGGATTAGGGCAAGTGGTTAAGGTTAAGGCAATCATTGTTAACCCAGATTGAGAGGTCGATTAAGGCTCAGACGTATTTGGACATAAGAGTTAAACAACTAATAAAGCTTACAAAGGGGATGTTCTCGGGACCAATCTGTGCAACATCAGATCTTGACAAAAGATATATTTAAACAATGGGTAGCCAAACTAGATATTTTTCCTGAAATTACGTCAGCCTAACTTACTTCAAGTCAAGCATCCAAGTCGACTCCCTAGGTTCGAATTTCAAGAGTAAACAAAGAATTCACGAAACTACTACATAAAAGTGCAGTATCAAGAACGAGAGAATTGTATGAGGGTAAGACTTTACCAATGTCAAACGTTTGAAACTGGTGTTATTAGGAGGGAGGACACACAAAGGGCTTTAATTGGGTACGAGAGTTGCCATAAAGGCTTGAGAAAGGAACTCATAGGGATAAAGTTGTGGGGTTCTAATGGTGGCTTTCGTAAAACTTAGGCTAGCTAGGGTGTTTCACCATCTAGGGGTTCATTAGCTTACCGGTGGTTTAATTGTCTATCAGCCATCCTCGGAGAGTGTTGAGATTTGGGGGTTGTTTCAATTCTTGATTATTTTCATGATTTGGGATCTTGTGAAACTTAATTTGGGATTATGAGATAGCTTATGAAGAATTCAACAACAAACATTTGCATTTTATTCTAATCACATAATCGGTGTACCAGTCTTTAAAAGTTCACAGAACACATATATAATATCCAACAAAGGAAAAGATACAACGCCCAGCGCACTAAAGCCTTGACGAATAGATGCGGATAGAAGTAACAGATAATTGAGTCACACTCCCACGTTGCCTCATTGATACCGTAGCAGCGCCACTGCACTTCCACATGCCAAAAGCCCTCCGGTCCCAAGCGAGCCCTGTTGATTACGGCTATTGGTACCTCTAAGTACATTTTCAGATTGTTAAAGTCAATTTCCTGGTTGTGTGGGTAGTTGATTCCTCTCTTATCTCTTGGTTTCTGTGTTTACATCCACCTTGCATCCATCCCGTCCCCTAATAGCTATTTGAATCTCGATTGTACCTTTAGGCGGTAGATGGTCTCGTCACATCTCTCTAACACTCTTAATGGACCCATGTACCTCGGGAAAGACTCTGACTTTTTCCACTTCCACATTCTTTCTAGGAAAACTCTTGCATACACCCGTTCTCCAATACGATAGTCCTTGGGGTATTCTTGGCAACTCAGTAGATCACTACGTCTATTGCTTCATCATCGTCCGTCTCCAGTGGCGGTGCCTCTAGTGGAACATAAAAGAAAGCAATGGCTCGCTCCTCATTTTTGCTGTCATCATCCTCAGGTTTCTCCTCGTCCTCCACCTCAACATCAGCCTCATTTCCTCCCTCATCTGGTTCTTTGTCTACCCCTACTTCCCCGGCCTCTTCTCCATCATGTACAGGCAACTCATCCAAGGACATCCATGCCAACAAAAATACGTCTATCGAGTCTTGTTCTGTAATGGGTTCTTCCTCGGGGTTCGAGTCTTTTGGTACAGGTGCTCCCCATGGTTCTCCAGTTAGCTTTGCGTTAGACGCCATCCTAAGATGAGAGACGATTAGAAAGAGAAACTTAAGGTATCGATTTTATCTTTACATAATTATAAGTGATAATTTAATAATATAAACACTCTACAGAGCTCAACACTACATAACTCTTAAACACTCTACAAAGCTTCAATGCTACAGAACTCGTACTCTCCCATAACCCAAGGCCTGCAGTTTCACTATACCTGGGCGCTGATATCAACTGTGGCGCCCCATCCTCCGGGCACGTCGGGACATGCATAAATATAAATATAACAGAATACTATCCATATATTCATATTTATATACGTTAGTTATTACATCATAAATGAGTTCGAAACCATTCAAAATTACATAACCATTACAGCTTCACCAACAAATTTAAAAAATTATACTAAGCATGAGAGAACTGAGTATAAGAATAAAAGCAGAGGTCTCGATTTCTTAGAATGCATCAGCGGGATCCACGTGTTCTTGGAACTCACCCTATTCTTTAAACTTTTCTTCTCTTTTTGAGATGACTTTCTTCAAGAACACCTCCTCACCTATGGTACAAACGCCATGAGCCAAGACCCCAAAGCAAAACACTCTAACATTCTGACTAATCTCACGGCACAAAATTCACCACGACGCATACCATACAACACCTAGTACAGTTTATAGTCAATAAGACAGATAAATTTATCATAGGATAGCAAATAAGTTAATAAATATACGTATATAAGATGCCCTGTATGAAATGCAGATGCCCAACCCAACATACACCTAGATTATAACAGGAATTCCACACCAGCAATCACCAGAAAAGACTTTCACGGGTATTTGATCACCAAAGCCTTCATTGCGCCCTATTGCGAATAGTAAACGCATCCATTGGCTTCATGCCTTAGCTGTTTTACTCAATGGCAACAGCATGGGGTCCACGCCATACTCCAGGCTAACAAATTCAATAATTAATCAATCAGTCATATCAGATATATATCAGGTGGTTTGTCCCACCTTAAGACTCGTAATGCTTTCGCCGGTGTCAACCCAAAGTCTAAGTGATAATCAAGAAAATTCAAGAGACACTTCACATTATACAAAGACTAAGATGAGGGATTGGGACTGCCATAATTGAGCTCTTCTCCAAAGTTACCACCGTAGTGGGATTAGGTCCGCTGAATTAGTCTCTTCTCCTAAATTACCCTTCAAAACATCGTGGCAATGGGGTTTAGGTTCGCCATAATTGAGCTCTTCTCCGAAGTTACCACCGCAGTGGGATTAGGTCCGCTAAATTTGGCTCTTCTTCAAAATTACCCAATTTGCTCGTATCGACACCACTTTCATAATATAACTATAACTCAATGAGTGATAGAATCAAAGAGATATCAAAACCAAAGTGCTAGCAACGAACCCATGGTGCCTAACAATATTCGTGACAAACCAATTCAAACATCGGGGACACGCCCACAGTGCATAAACTAATTTTGTAACATCGGAGACACACGCAGGGTGCACAAGGGGAATTCATCCCAAAACATTTTCAATAATGGCAACCAGGGACGCCCTAGACTTAGAATCAAGAAAGACAATCTCAATACAGCCCATCCCAACAACGGTTTGGACAGATGGACTACAATATGCCAGGATTCAAGTGACAATGCTCATAATGTATACCATTGAACTCAAGTGCAACAATTTATAGCATGGCATCAATTAGCATGGCAAAGTTCATGGTATAATTCGCAAAGCATAAGAAACAAGTATGTGAAGCACAAGCAACAATTCTCAAGATATGATTCAAAGATAATAGCATGAGTTCTAAACCATCATACATTCACTTAGAAACACTTATAATTTAATTCATATCGATCATCATACAAAGACACATATCTCATAGCAAAGGGTACTCAAATCACGCTTAGCAATTTTTAAGGCAAAAAATTAAGTATTAAGTTAAAAGGGCCAACAATATATTGGGATATCTAGACTTAGAATCAAGTTATAATTTTTAAAATGCATTTAAAAAAATATTTCCTACAACTCTCATGTTTAAAACCATGGCAAAAACCTAGGGTAAAAGGGTGAACAAAACATCCTAAGTAAAAATGGTTCAGCACTTTTTTCAAGATTTTACCAAACATAGGCCTCTATTAGTCTTGGTTTTGGGGTATCAGATCACGTCCAAATGAGCCAATTTTTTAGTATGTTCTACATCAACATGTCCCCTACAGGTTTTATGTTTAGAGCTAAGGGTAATTGTTTAGAACAAGTTAGACTTTGTGGCTACTTTAGAAAATAGGTTCCCTCAGCCGCCAAAATGCAGCAGAGCCAGTTTTGGATAGAGGGTTTGAAACGGTTTTACGGTATCATCCAGAGGCTTTAAGGTCTGATGTTTGGGTAGAATGTGGTTCAATATGTTAGCTACAATGTTCATGTAGACAACTTTTGGAGTACGTCATTAAAAATAGGGGTTTTGAGCTATATAAAAATATGTGGCAGAATGTTCCTTGGGAGATAAAACTCAATAGAGATTTTCAAATGCGTTTTGACCAATAAAACCTCAATATTTTTTTCTCATTTTTGGTGGGTAGATATATACATATGTTATCAACAACTTTCATGTTTTGACAAAAGTTTGGATTTCACTTTAAACTCAGGTTTCCAAGTTGGTAGTGTTGACTGGTCGAAAAATGACACACTTTGGTAAAATTGCAGTATCTCGAGTTCTACTTATGCCCATGAGTTTAAAACAACTTTGGATGAAAGATAGAACAAAAATATAAATCTGAACATAAAGAACATGCTTAGATCAATTTTTTACATTGAGTTATGGAGTTCCATAGTTCAGGGCAGAAACATCTATGTTCTCAAAAATTAAGTCTTTTAGCGTCTAAGTCTTCAACTTATGTAATGACAAGTTTTGTTCCATTTTATTTGCATGCTTATGTTTTAGACATTAATATCAGGCACCATCACACTTAGAAGTCATGAAACTCAAAGATAACAACATACAACATCTCATATCACCCATAAACATAACAGCCCCAAATTTCCAACTACGACGCTTTTTTGGTTTGATTTCGGTTCTCGATTATTAAGGTGTTTAAAGATATGTGTTAGGAGATATTTTGATGGATACTATACATAATGTTTAGTGGTTTTACTTACTAGTTTGAGAGATCAAAGGTGGGTGGAGGATGGATTTGATTTAGCTTTAGAAAATTTCCCTTGATTGCTTTATTTTTCTTCATTTTTCTCCCCCAAACTCACCTTAACACTCAAGAGCAAGTGGCTCTGGTTTCTCCCCTCTCTTGCACGAAAATATCAAGTGGGGAATGAGGTGTTTGGCTTGGTTTATATAGCCAAGGGCTAGGGGACACGAGGGGGACAAAAAATACCATAAAAAGAATTTTTCTTCTTTTTAATTAAATGAGCTATGAATTGATTTGAATGGATTCATCTTTTGAGGGCTAGAAATCAGATATGGGGAAGATAAATATAGCTAGGGGTCAGTTTGGGGGACAAAAATTTGATCCCCCATCAATGTATAGATTTTTCTCGGTTTTTGTGCCCTTATTGTGCAAAAAAATACATTAAAAGTTAATTTAGTGTATCTTTTTGGTGTCCTTTCCTACTAAAATGTATTATTTTAGTACGTTTATAATAAATATAGTATTTTTATGTATTATCATGGTTTCCATAACAATTGATTAAATAGATATAGTCTTTTAAGTCAAATTAAACTATTTTGGCAGTATATGACTTTTTTACTTATTTTGTTGTGTATGAATTTCAATAATGATTTGTTTTCTTTTGTTAACTTATAATACTATATTATTATGTGTATTACTTACTCAACAAGTAGGTGATGGTTAACACTTAGCTATATATAATGGTATACTTTTCATCTAAGTCACTACTATTATATACTGGACTGAAGTTATGTCAGTTATTTAATTTTACTGTGTATGGTCAATTACCTAGATAGTCAAATTAAAAGAAATTGACCTATCTGGCCTTATGATGGATAGTAGACGTCCACCCATCGAGGCATGATATTCAATACCAAGAAATGTGTTTATTTCTGAAAAAGGTTCTTCCTCTAAGCTGAAAGGCACGAAGAAGAAAAAGTTTCAGAAATAGGGAGACACGATTTTCAGGGTAGTCAGTGGGCTACGAACTGGTGTGAAAAAGCCGAAAGGCAGATATTTTCACTGAACCGAGACCCGACGTTGGAAAAAGCTATGCCCAATATTTCTGCAAAGGGAGAACAAATAGGGTAACTTCTATTCACAAGTTATGAAAACATGTTTAGCGGTGTTATCTATCGGTACCTGGTGTGTAGATACGAGAGCCACTAATCATGTTTGTAATTCATTATAAGGATTCCAGAAAACCTGACAACTTAGTGATGGGGAGATTTACCCACATATGGGCAATAATACAAAGGTAATAGCAGTTACAGTAGGAGATGTCACTCTCAGTTTCGGTAGAGATCGATTTTAATATTAAGAGATTGTCTTTATGTACCTCCCATTAGAAGGAACTTAGCTTCTATTTCTTGATTGGCTAAAGACAGATATTTGATTTATTTTAATAACTCAGTGGTTATTAATTATAATAAACAGGTTATCTATTCTGGTACATTGGTGGACGACCGTTATATGATTACTCCAATCTCTCTTACACTGCAACTGACTAAAACGAATAATACATCTATATTACCATATAAGATAATGTTTTCTTCTTTAATGAACCAAATAATTTTTTAGCACTTATGCTTGGGTCATATTAATCTAAAAAGGATAAACAGACTCGTAGCAGATAGACCTTTGAGTTCATTAGAAGTGGAGGCACTTCCAGTATGTGAATCTTGCTTAGAGGGTAAGATGACTAAGAGTCCCTCTTTGGCCAAAAACTATAGAGCTAAAGAACCGTCGGAGCTGGTTCATTCTAATGTGTGTGGTCCTATGACAATTTGGGCCAGAGGTGGCTTTGAGTATTTCGTTAGTTTCATTGATGACTACTCAAGGTATTGATACATTTACCTGATGCACCATAAGTCTGAATGCTTTGAAAAATTTAAAAAATTCAAGGCAGAGGCAGAAAAGCATCTAGGTAAAAGTATCAAATTACTACGATCCAACCATGATAGAGAATACCTCTTTAGAGAGTTTAAGGACTACTTGTCATTAGAGGGGATTACATCCCAGTTGACTGCACCTGTCACTTCGCAGTAGAATGGTGTAGCAGAAAGAAAGAATAGGACTCTTACGAAGATGGTAAGATCCATGATGAGTTATTCAGGTTTACCCGATTTGTTTTAGGAACTTGCTTTAGAAATAGCAGCTTACATTCTGAACTTGGTACCTTCTAAGTTAGTACCCTCTACTCCCACATAATTGTGGATTGGACGTATGCCTAGTCTGAAACACATTCATATTTGGGGGTGTCCAGCACATGTGTTGAAAGAAAACATGAGAAAGTTAGAACCGAGGACAAAAGTCTATTTTTTTGTGGGGTATCCCATGGGAATGAAGGGTGGTCTATTTTATAACCCTAAGGATCAGAAGGTCATTGTTAACACCAATGCCTGATTCTTGGAAGAGGATTATATTATGGATCACAGGTTCAAAAGTAATATTGTTCTGGAAGATCTGAGAGGAAATACCAGTAGAATAGAAGAGAAATCACAAGTCACAGATATCCCATTACCTCATCGTAGTGGGAGAATTATCGGGATAGATGTAAATCAAGAACAGGGTGCTGATGCATAGGGTTTAGATTCTGTACAGCCTGTTACTGCTAGTACACAGACACAGATAGTGCCTCGTCTAGTGGGAGGGTTGTTCATCAACCTGATCGGTATATGTTCTTGGGAGAGTCTTTTGATAAGATCCCGACAGAATTGGATACCGAGCCCTGTAACTATAATAAAGCACCAAAAGATAAAGATGCAGATCTTTGGCAAAGGGCTATGAATTCAGAGAATGAATCTATGTATTCCAATCAGGTCTGGGAACTTGTAGAACAACCCGAAGAGATAAAACCCATTGGATGAAAGTAGATCTACAAGAAGAAGAAAGGAGCAGACGAGAAGGTTCAAACCTTTAAAGTTAGGCTTGTTGCTAAAGGGTTCACTCAGAAAGAAGGGATCAATTATGAGAAAACTTTTTCACGGGTAGCCATGCTTAAGTCTATCCGAATTCTCTTATCCATTGTCGCTCATTTCGATTATCAAATCTGGCAAATGAACATCAAGACGGCTTTCCTTAACGGAAGTCTTGACGAGTGTATCAGACAGATTTATTGCAAAGGGCTAGGAACACATCTTCCTAGTGCTTTATGTAGACGATATCTTGCTCATCAGAAACGATGTGGGAGAATTATCTATGGTTAAAGTATGATTATTTAGATAGTTCAATATGAAAGAGTTAGGGGAAGCCAGTCACATCCTTAGGGTCAAGCTTGTGCGAGATCGGAAACAAAGGATGTTGAGCTTATCACAAGCAAAGTTTATCGATGAAATTCTTGCTTGTTTTAGCATGCAGGATTCTAAGAAAGGGATTCTCCCATTCAGGCATAGCATCACTCTATCCAAGGATCAGTGTCCAAAGACACTTGATGAGATAGAGAGGATGAAGGCGGTTCCTTATGCTTCGACAGTAGAAAGCCTCATGTATGCTATGCTTTGCACTAGACCCAACATCTGCTTTACCTTTGGCATGTTTGTAGATATCAGTCTAACCTAGGGAAAGAGTATTGGCCTGCGGTAAAGAATATAATCAAATACCTGAAAAAGACTAAGAATTATATGTTGGTTTACCAGACAGACAGTCTAGTACCTTTGGGGTACACATACTCAGATTTCTAATCTGACAGGGATTCCCATAAGTCTACCTCAGGATATATGTTTACCTTAGAAGATGGAGCTATAAACTGAAATAGTATCAAACAGTCTTGCATTGCTGATTCTACCATGGAGACCGAGTATGTGGCAGCTTCTGAAGCAGCCAAAGAGGCTGTTTGGCTCAAGAACATCATGTTGGATCTAGAGGTGGTACCTTTAGTTCAGTCAGCTATTACTCTTTACTATGACAATAGCGGAACGATTGCAAACTCGAAGGAACCAAGGGTCCATAACAAAGGCAAGCACATTGAGCGTAAGTATCATCTTATACGAGAAATTGTATAGAGATGTGATGTTGCTATGACTAAGATTGCATCAAGAGATAACCTTATAGAACCTTTTACAAAGATCTTACTGGCTCAGACATTTGACAGTCATGTAAAGAGCATGGGAGTCAGATGTATGGCAGCATAGTTTTGAGTATAAGTAGGAGATTGTTAAGGTTAGTATACTGAAAATCATATTTTTAGTATTTAATTTTATTTTTAATAAAATTAATTTTCTATTTTATAAAAATTTTATGAGCAATGTATGTGTATCATTTATTTGTTATGCATGGATGTTCGATATTCTGTATAATATTTAATCTAGTGTGTAGAGTACGACTTGCACACAGAAGATCAGATTTTAGGTTCTTGTACAATATAAGTTTTATGTCCACAGTTTAGATGGAAATGGAGATACCATCGGTACTACTGTAGCACAGAATTTTGGTAGGCCGTCTTGGTTATGGGAAACAATAATAGCGTCGTCTATAGTTATGACTCTCCGTGTTAGTTCATTTTATGTGTATTGAACGGGACTTTTGGAGTAATTAATTTTATACTAACTATATAAATTAATTCACACCCTAAGGTTATTATAAAAAGTACTTATCCTCTTAATCTTGAAATAATTATTGATTTGTATATATTTAATATTCGTTATTTTGATTTATTAGAGGGTGCGATCTTATATGGATCTATATTCTCAGTGAGTTGGATAGCGATAATATTTATATGAAAAATATTAATCATTGACGGAATCCACATTCTGAAAGATCAGGATTAACGATACCCCCTTAAGGATGCTCAAACCCTGCATGTGGATTTGATTATTCGACGGCCAAATAAGTTAAGCGGAAGGGCTTAAGGAATATCAAGATGCCGATAAAATTAAATTGTCAATAATTAAATTTAATTGGAGGGTATCGAGAATCTTAACATATGGAGAAATGGTAAGCGTTTAATAACAGGAACTCAATACAAGAAGGTCTTGAGATTATGGGTTAAAGTGTAATTATAGTTCTTTAGTGGTGTGAACTGTAATTTAGTATTTTATTAAAATTACAGAAACCGCTGTTGTCTTTTCATAATTGCAGAAATCGTTGGTAAGTGCCTGTGTTCCACTAGAAGTCTTACTCATAATTACTCCCCAGGTCCCTGCTGTAGTTCTATATATATGCGGGTATACTAAACCATTTTTATATCATATCATAACTTGTCTTCTAAGACGAAAGATATCTGGGTGCTGCCAGTACAAGTTCTCGATAGTCCGTAGCACATACTACGTTCGAAAATTGCATAAGAAAATATAGTGGAAGATCTGACAGGAACTTCAACTCGAAATCAAATCATAGTCGAAGAATCAATTGATAAAAGGTATTCTTCTAAATTAACTTTGGTTGCACGGCTTTATTTTCATCGTTCATCGTCAAAAGTTTTATCTGGAGCCTATTTCGGCATTTGCCCTTCAAGTTGATTTTTTACCGAAAATCATTTACAAAAATAATGTTCTTGGCAATTTTGCCTCCAATAGTGGTCGCCACAATAGTTATACTTTTCTACACTTTTTAACGCCCAGTCTTCTCATGCCCTATAAGTATAGCCTTTGGGGACTCTATTTTCTGTCATTTTCATCATATTGGCTTCCTTTCACAGCCCACTTTCTACATGGATTGAGGAGTTTTCTCATGTTAAACATATCAATTTTGCCTCATTCGGTATCAACTCTATGTTTTCCCTGATGGCTATAAAGATTAACGAACCATTACTGAAAGCCGCTGCTCAACTATGGGATCCGTAATCCCATATTTTTTGCTTTGGTTTTGAGGAACAGTTCCCTACTGTAGAGGAGTTTCCTGCCATTCTAGATCTGACCCCACAGAGATCCATTATTGTACCCACTTTTTTCCTTTTGACTCAGCAACAAATAATACAACACTGTGGTCTCTTCAGGATGGAAGCTTTTCTCTTGGCATCTAACGCCTGCCTCGACATTCCTTGGGTTATTGAGAGGTTTCGTCCTACCGGTGACCTCAGTGATCTTGGTTTTCAGTTGTGGCGTCGTTATGCACTGTGCTTCTGCCTTCTTGATCATTACCTCTTAGTTTCTTCTGATGGACGTGTTAGCTACTCACTGGTTGACATTGTAGGTCAGATGTGGTTGGGAAAGGACTTTGTTCTGATGGTTCTTTCTAAGACCTTGATTGGTTTGGACGCGGTTCATCGAGGTATGACCACTACCTTTGCTGGCATCCCTTTACTTTTACAGGTAAACTTAAAACCTTTCTTTCTCATTTCTCTTCAACACTATCGACTAAAAGCACACTACTTTCGGCCCCTAGATTAATCACCATTTTACTAATTTCTCTCAGTTCTTAGCTTTTTGCAGATCTAGCTAATGGAGCAGGTAAACCTCATGCAGAAACCACCCACAGACAAGTACAGTGCAGCGGCTCTCATCTATCGCCCTTATTATCAAATATGTAATTATGAGACAGCTTAACAATAGTATCTCTCTTCTCTGACGAGCATAGACATTACTTGGAATGCTCCTGGTGGTGGATCCCTACCAAGACTTTGACTACCATGGACCATCCCGGTGTCCTGCTAGCTTGCATCAATCCACTTTCTAGTACCCACACCAGATTATGCGGCAGTTCAATTGCAGTCAGATCATATCCCATGGTGTTCGAGGTCGTGTGTACTTATGTTCACTATAGGCCCCATTTCTGGAGAGGTATTAGGAGGCTTGGCCATCTCGTTTAGTGACGGAGATGCAAAAGCTACAGTTCCCAGAACTTTTTGATGACTACAAGGCATGGCTGGTCCAAGACAGAGAAAAACGAAACAAAGAGGAAGAAAAATAAGAAGCGAAGGGAAGGAAGATTTGAGGGACCTGGTTAGCTTTTTACATTTCATAGCTTTCTTTTTTACTTTTTTTTTGAGTTTGGGACTTGCACACCCACCTTATTTATAGAACTATGTAATCAAAGCTAAAATGAAGTATTCCACTTGAACAAGATTTCAATTATCTCAATTTTTTTTTGATTCTTGCAATATGAATGACTTTATTATTAGAATTTAAAGACAAATTTGTATTGATCTTTACTTAGATTCAAAGTTGTCCAAAACAAAGAATGTGACTGGACTTCTTAAAAGAAATTGCCTATGTATCTAAGAAAGTAGAATAAGGCCTTACCGTAAATCGAGCTTGATTTACTCTTGAGTATTAACACTTTTCTTTTGTGGTGCCCTAACTACTGCTAAGGTCACCCTTTCGGGTTTTCGAGCTTACGGGCTGTTCTAACTTTTGCATGAGTAGCCTTTTTGATTTTTAACCCAACGAGCTTTTATTTTGTTTTATTTTTCTCTCAAGGATAGTATTTCTTGAGCTGATCCAGGTTGAGTGGAGTGGAGAACGTGTTGGCATTTAAATCCATGATAATTACAACACCACCAGTCATAATGGTTTTGATAAAAAATGGCCCGGACCAATTTGGCTTGAACTAACACCTTGGGTCGAAGATGGGGGCCTTGATTTCTTTAAGAATCAAACACCTTCTCTCAAGTTCCGAGTCTTAACCTTCTTGTTGAACGCACGAGCTATCCTCTTTTTGTACTATTGTATGTGAAATAAAGCCTGCAACCTTCTTTTATCAAACAAGAGCTGCTCTTCCATTCGCTTTTTCTGCCATTTTGCCTCTAGAATACTAGCCTCAGCCACTACTCTTAGTAAAAGGATTTCCACCTCAATGGGTAGCACAACTTTCATCCTATACACTAAAAATTTGGCGTGGTTCGTGTTGAAACTTTAATCAACGTCTAGTATCCCCAAAGAGCAAACAATTAATATTCTGGCCAATCTTTATGTGAGCTAATCATCTTCTGCAGAATCTTCTTGATATTCTTATTTTCTCCCTCAATTGCTGCATTGATTTGTGGCCGGTATGGTGATGACTTGTGGGCTATTATTTGAAGTTCTTCAAAGAGGTCCAAGACCTCACCCTAAAAGTGCGAGCTGTTATCTGAGATGACTTCATGAGGAACTCTATATTAACAAATGATGTCCTGCTTGATAAACTTGGTGATGTGAGAGGTTTTAAATACCAAGTAAGAGGCAGCTTCCACCCACTTGGTAAAATAATAAATGGCCACCAAAATGAACTCATGCCCATTTGAAGCCTTTGGTGTTACCCTATCAATCACATCAATGCCCCATACTGAAAACGACCATGGGAACGTTAGATTATACTACTGGGATGGGGAATATGCATAAGGTTAGCATGGATCTGACATTTATGGCATCTTCATATAAACTGTATATAATTTGTCTCCATTGTCATCCAAAAATACCTTTGTCATAGGATCTTTTTGGTTTACATGTTTCCACTCATGCGAGGTCCACAAACACCCGCATGTATCTCTTTCATCAATTCTCAGCCTTCCCCACTGCTGACACATAACTTGTTGACTCTAGAATGTCCTCGTTTATATAATTTTTCCACATAAATGACAAATTATATAGATAATCTTCTTACTGCTCTTTTTTCCTTTTTGCTGGCAAACTTGGGATATTCTCCTTTTTCCACAAAATTCGAAATGTTAAAGTACTAAAGGGGTTCATCAGTGCTTTCTTCAATTGCAGCTGTCATCTCATATGTCGACTTTCTCTTCAACTCAATTATCAATGGCCTCATCCTGACCCCAGGTGGTATATCAATCATTGATGCTAGAGTAGCCAGTGTGTTGGCAAACTTGTTCTGCAGTCTCGAAACATGAGTGAAAACCACTGATTTAAAGCACGATATTAGCTTTTTCAGCTCTTGATGATAGAGAATTAACATTACATCCTTAACCTTCCATTCTCCTCTCGCCTATGAGACCACCAATGCTTAGTCCATGATGACTTTCACTTTCTTTGCCTCTAGTTCTAGCCTCTAACCCAGTTAAACATGCTTCATACTCAGCTTAATTGTTAGTAACTTTGAAGTTGAGCTTCAGAGATAGAGGAACATATGATTTGTCAAGAGTGACAAAGAGAACTCCTATTCCATAGCCATACTAATTAGATGTGCCATCAAAATATAGAGTCCATTTGTCATCCTTGACTCCCATCTGCTGCTCATCAAGGAACTGGAATTCTACGTTTTTATCTCCCTCAATTGGCTACTTTGATAGGAACTCGGCCACTACTTTTCCTGTTACTAACTTTTGGGTGACGTACCTGAGATTAAACTCTGACACTAACAACAACCAATGGGCCAGCCTTCCTGTTAATGTTAGTTTTTCAAATAAGTATTTTAACAGATCCATTCAGGACATTCACCGCAAAAGACAACATGTAATGCCTCCATTTTTAGGAAGCCCAAACCAAAGCCCAACATATCTTTTTGATTCTGGTTTCTCCTTCTTGTGCCAGCATGCATCTGATAGCCAAGTTAGTCACTGACAAATAAAGAATTAGTAGCCTATCAAGCTTGGGAGGAGCCAGAATAGGTGGGTTTTGCAATTACATACGCACAGGTTCGAAGGCATCTTGGCATTTCTAATCCCATTCAAACTTGACTCCTTTCTTCAGAAGGCTAAATAACGGCTCACATGTGGCTGTCATATTTGCTATAAGCTGGCCAATGAACTGTATCTTGCCTAGAAAGCCTATGACTTCTCATTTAGTCTTTGGAGGAAGCATTTCCATGATTGCCTTGATCTTAGAAGGGTTGACTTCAATGCTTCGTTGTGTAATCATAAATCTGAGCATCTTTCTAGTTGTGCCCCAAGGTGTAGTGAATGTTGTCTTTTCTCTATCCTTAGGGTCTATTAAGATCTGATTGTATCTGGAGAAACCGTCCATGAACGATAATAGAGCATGCCCTACTGTGCTGTCTACCAAAATGTCAATATGCGGCAACGGGAAATCATCTTTTGGGTTGGCTTTGTTAAGATCCCAAAAATTCACACAAACCTGGATGCGTCCATCTTTCTTTAGAACCGGAACAATATTGCTACTCATTTCGGATACTCAGTTACCATAAGAAATCTAGCGTTGATATTCTTGGTGACTTCTTCTTTGATCTTCAGAGCTCATTTTGACCGTATCCATCTCAACTTCTGTTTGATCGGTTTAGCGTCGGGACACAAAGGGATATGGTGTTGGACGATATCGGGATCAATACCAAGCATAACCTCGTAAGACTATGCAAAAATATTTTTGAATTCTTTTAATAAGGTTATTAATTGCTCACGTTCAACAAAAGATAATGAAGACCCAATTTTCACAATATGTGGATTAGTTTCATTACCTAGATTAATTGACAAAGTTTCTTCAGTTATAGGTTAAGCGTGCATTTCTTCTTCTCTTTTTATTAAAAATTTTATTTATTCAGGGACATCCCCGTCGAATTCAAAATCGTCAGAAAGCATATAAAATAAATCAAACAAAGCAGAGTAACTAGAAATCTTGTTCATTTCATTGATATTGAAAAACATAATTACAACATCAAAAGCAATAGGAGAGGATGCACAGACAGATGTGCCCTCCGACTCAACATCTAGCTTATTAAAGGAAAACACAAACTCGTGCATTATAGATCTTGACTCAAAACCAGCATCATACGAAGCAAGGGATTCCAAGGCCTAATTTTTTACTTCTTTGGCAGCCACGCCCACAATCAGCCCTGTGTAGTCAGCTGACACGCTGCATCCCTTCATCAGGTAGTCTTGATCTACTATACCCATCCCACTAAACAATGCCTCCATGTTGGTGCCATCCAATTGATCAGCCCAGTCGTTGTCCTCTCGAGCCTTTCTTTCTTCCTTCTTTTCTGTGACTTCCTCCTCTTTTGAATCAGATAGTTTATGACTGAAGAAAATCTCCAATCCTAGCAACCTCTGGTGGGTCTCTTCATCAAACCATGGTTCTGAAAAACCACAATAAGAAAAATCTTCCCCTTTTTTGACAAAGTATCCATTCAAAGTTCCTAAATACTTGGTATTTTTCTCCTTTAGTTCCCTCTTTGGCCTTTTCAAATCTTCCTTCGTTAGCTTATACCCAAGACTAAAGCGTTGCGAAGTTGACAATTCCTGAATGTGCTCTAGAATTCCATGTTGCTTATGCCCCAACCCTATACCTAGGAAATAGGACATGTGCCGAATCATTGTCACTGCATACAGATTGATATAGCTTTCCTCTTCTTTTAAAAGCATCTGTACTGCCAACACCTCATCATACCGGAATTCGCTTAGAAACATACCCTCTACCCCATGTTAAACCTCCAAAAGAGTCGACCCATCTTCCCTCGGGGGTTGAATGTTATCTTCTCTATGGATGGTAAGTACCGCCCTGTCTTTAATCAGTTTCATCTTTTGATGCAGAGTGGAGGGTACTTCTTGGACGTTTGAATCATGGAGCTAAGGCTGTCCTAGCAATAAATTAAAGGATGCTAGCACATCCAAGACATGGAATTCAACTAATGTTTTTAGTGGCCAAATTGATACTACAAAGGACACCAAATCGAGCACATCTCACCTCGTGTTGTCGTATGCTTTAACTCCCTGGTTACTTGCCGTGAAATGTTCCAATTTTATCCTCAGACAAATAGCAGTCTTGAGCGGGCAAACATTTAGAGCTAACCCGTTGTCAACGAGGGTAATTGGGACCCATTTTTCCAAGCATTTTATAGTTATATGCAGTTGCTTATTGTGATTTTTTCCCTCTCATGGAAAATCTTTGTCAGAAAAAAAAATTACCTTCTGTGCTACAGCTGACAAAATCAACCTGATTAACTGTTCTGGGGTTGCGTCTATCATGACGTTTGTCTTATTCAAAACTTTCAATATTGCATGTCGGTACTTATGTGAGGCCATCAGCAACCCAAAACACAACTCCAAAAGGTGGTTTATCCTAAGGTTCTAAACGGGCAACACTCTAGTAGGAAAAATAGATCTAACTCAGACATGTCCTTAAAATAAGATCCTGAATAGGGGTTCAAAGAAAGCAAGCCTAAACAAAACTAGGGGTATAAAACCAATAGCCTGAGAAGAACCCAATAGAGAGAGGAGTGATCTATCCTAAAGGCTTTAAGCCAAAGCATGGACACAACCTTAAGAAGAAGACCAACGAGACAAAAACCAAATAAGGTGAAGATCAAAACCCATGTAGGAACCTAAAGGAAAAGCTATCTTAATCAACAAAGGATAACAGAAAACCCAGTTCAAACCCCAAAAAAGGAATTAGCTTAAGCTAAACAAACACACAAAAAGAATAAACCTAACAAACGAAAACAAAACATACAATTAATGAAACAAATAATCCTACTAGTTCAGCAGCACCTAATGGAAGGTTCTAAGCTACTATATGTAGAAAAGGCCGACTCTGGTCATTGATCAGGGTACCTTCTGAATAGAGTCAATTATATACCTCCCATGGCTGGTGTGCTTCAGGACATGGTCAAGCAATACGCAAGAACTCTGTTACCACACCTACGAATGCGTGCAGCTAGTAATGCTTGCCCGTCTTCTCAATATAGTCCCGAGACAGTAAACTGACCTGGGTATTGGGTCGACCTGGTAGCGGACTGAGAACAATGTAAATGGATGCAAAAATGCAAAAGAGAAATTCTTATTAAGAACTAATAATGTTTTCAAGTCAAGCCCTCTTATTTGATTTTATAAACTAGTCCCTAGTGGAGTCGCCAAAAAAACTGTGGCGCCGAAATTTACGATTTTGTTTCAAAAAATAAGAAAATTCAAGAAATGTTTAGGAAATACTTTAACACCTTGAAAATCAAATTTTGAAAATTATTTTTTGTGAAAATAGAGTTGCCACTTGATTTTTGAGAAATACAAAATAAGCCACTGATCTTTAAAAACAGTAACAAGAGAAAATAAGGGTTCGGGGCTAAGGTACAAACTAAGTAAGGTGTTAGAAACCCCATTCGCCCAACCGTGAGGTTGGCCTTTACTAATCATCATTGGTTCTTAATTAAAACTTTCAAATGCATGCAAATATAAAAGATGGTGGCAAAGAGAGAATATCAAAAATTAAATAAGAAAAATACATAACATATGTATATAGAACGCCAAATAAAATAAGTATCAAAAGAAAAAATCATATGTCTTATTGCATGCAATTTCTAACTAAAAGATACATAGAGTAAACATACGTGCAATGTCATCAAATAACCTACATTAGCATAATTTAAACAAAAGAACAATGATACACTCTAAAAAGTCATTAAATTCAAATCATATAAAAAATGAAGATGAATTTGCTAACAATATCATTAAATAACTAAAATAACCTAAGTTACTCTAAGCATGGATTCAAATGAAATAGACAAATCATACTTTAAAATTATCATACCAAATATGCATATTACCAAATAACCTAAAATTATACTAATATGATTTTAAACAAAATAATCAAATCATGCTTTTAAAAAACATTAGACTTTAACTAAATGATAACTATTCGATTAGTTATTAACAAAATAAGAGAAAAATAAAAGAAATGCCATCAAAAAGAAATTAAACTAAGATTAAAAGATTTTGTGAATTTTGATGTTAGATAAAAAAAAATAAAAGAAAAATAAAAGGAATACTATTAAAAGAAAAAGGAATTAAGCTAATGAAACATAATAACTAAAAATAATAACTATTACATAGTGACATAACAGTCATTTAATTAAGAAATTTAAAATACTAGTATAATATCAATAATTACAACCATATGAATGTAAGTACATTGATTATAACAATAACAACACCGTAAGTCGCAATTGCCAAATATATTAGCACCATTTTAGTGGATTAACATGCTAGATGTAAATGTGCAATGTGGGTAGAGTAAACAAACTAAGATTTGATTTTTAACATAAAATAAATTCTAGTGAAAGCAATAAAACCTAATTAAAACTATAGTATTTAATCATGATTACTATAAGAGCTTTATTAAACATGCTTTCAATTCAAGTAATGATCAAACATGAAATAAAAGGTGAAGTACATAATTAACAATTAAATTATAACCTAACCTCTTCACATGAGTAAGAAAAGTGAAGAGAGACATGTCGGTTCTAACAAAGTACTTAAGATATAGCCCAGGCGAGTCCTCAAGTTAGGGATGGTGATCGATGTCCAATCCTTAGAATGTGCTCAAATTCCAATCAATGAGTCAAGAATCCAGTAGCGTATCGGTGTACTGAAACTTGTATTTCAGCAAAGCGGCAATGTGTCGACATCAAGACTCGTACTCTCTCGATACTTCGGTAGAGTACCTCTCACTAAAATTTTGTCCTGAAAAGCATACAAAGGGTACGGTATTTATAGAATTCAACAACCAATGAAGTGTTGACACGCTTTGGGAAACGTCATTTCATTTGGAGTTGGAGGTCGCCAGGTATAGAGTTGGCAGTCGCCACAATTATGAAGTTTTCAAGGGTTTCTTATGGCGGTCTCCACAATGGAGCTGGCGGTGCCATGGTTTAATGTGACGCCCTATCCACCGGGCACGTCGGGACATACATAATATAAATAAAAGAATATTCTAGCAATTTATTTATATTTATATACGTTAGTTATTACACCATAAAAGAGTTCTGAACCGTTCAAAAGTACATCATTATTACAGTTTCACCAAGAAATTTCAAAAATTATACTAAGCACGAGAGAACAGAATACAAGAACAAAAGCAGAGGTCTCGACTCCTCAAAATGTATCAGCGGGATCCACGTGCTCTTCGAACTCACCCTGTTCTTCAAACTCTTCTTCTTTCTCTGGGATGACTTCCTCTAAGAACTTCTCCTCACCTATGGCACGAATGCCATGAGCCAAGGCCGAGAAGCAAAACACT
>JAOTRH010469338.1:0-27196 GCA_034768845.1 Heliamphora exappendiculata | reverse complement strand
AAGGTCCTGACTGAACTCCCGGCCCTAACTCAAATTATGTCTTGAGTTTTCAATTATCAAATGCTCTGAATTCTCCCTACGTTTAAGATGTGAATTCCCGATAAATAAATTAGGTTACTGAAAATCCGATTTAATTATTCTATTTTCCTCGCTACCGCACCGCTTAACATTTTGATATGCCAGATTCGAAGATCCACTGTACAGGTTTAGCGTAATCAAACTTATAAGCAAAGCACACGAGGGAAAACTCCTCAATCTAAATCGGATGTGGTTTCTGCCAGATGATTATCAATCATCGGGCAAACAATGCCAGCACCCAACTCATCGGTATTGTTGATCTCATTGAGAAAATCTCAACCATTGATGATTCAAATTACTATATATCATCTGAACACAATTAATCAATCACTTTGGAATTAAGAGTTCGTGCAATACATGATAATACGGGATGTAGATCAATTCATATAGTTAGTATAGAATTGATCATCCCGTTCATCCTACTCAATACACTCCAAGTGTACTAACACATTGAGCTCGAACATCGAATTCCCAAAACTTGAATTCGATCCGTTCGACCTAACCAAGACCAGCTACTATAACGATATACTATAATCGTACCAATAGAATGTCTGGGTCCATTACAATTGTGAGCCTACCTGTATAATCTGTCAGAACCTTTCACCCGATCTTTCGTACAACACGCACCGAGTCAAATACTAGACAGAATATACGGACTATGCATTCGTACTTCATAAATATAAATATGAAACCATAAATGCAAAATCATATCAAAATATTTCTCATTAATATGCCAGGGATCCAGAATAAAATACATAAAAAAGCATGACTTTTCAGTAAACATTCCCAACAAAAATTTTCCCAAAAATAGCCCAAAAAATTATAAAAACCACCGCCGAACCCTCGCCGGCAAAGCCGCCGGAACCACGCTATTTTGGTGATTTTTCCTTGCTATTTTTTACTTAAGTTTTATGTTGTTTTTTATTCATAAATATTACATAAAAACTCACCAAAAAAAACATTTAAAATCATTCGAAACTTACCACGATCTGTGACCCGTTAAAAACCCGAACCACCGCCAGTGCCACCTCCGTTCTTCGTGTTCTTGGATATATTCAACATGATCTTAAATAATCTAAACAAATATTTTAAAAATAAAAACTAACTATTACATCGATCCTATGTTCCAAAGGCTGACATTCGATCTATCACAGTCAACCTCTGTGATTAAAAATAATAATAATCATCCACACCATTTAATCAAACATGAAAAATGAATGATGATCATAAAACTGGAATTAGAATGCCTACAAAACAAAGTTAGCAACAATTCTAAAACTACCCGGTCCCGATAATTATAAACAAAAAATAAAGCAGCTTTGATACCAATTGTTGGAGATAAAACTATAACGATCCTGCTCGGACCCTGGTATTAGTGACGAATAGTCCATAAGGCTATAGAGCACGAACAAGGTTTAAAACCCTAACTCGAATCGAAAATCATAAGTTCGGCCCAAAAATCTCAAAAAGGTCCAAAACTTAGGCAATAAAATCTTAGCACTCGGAGAGTCTTTCAACATTCTAAATGAAGTAATTAATATGAATTAATGAGTTAAAAATTAAAAATTCTCAAAAATAGGGTAAAATGATCATTTTGCCCCTAGTACAGTAAAATCTTTAAAATTTAAATTTTGACACATGGATACCCTAAATCAAGAATTTAAGTACAATTAAGCAGCAAATGACAAAATAACATCAAAAACAACAAAATTACCCTTTAGTGGCCGACCACCTTGGAAAGAGTGCCAGAAAGTAGCTTTTTACTTTTTTTTAGCTTAAAATGATGAGAAATGTATTAAATTAAGCCTTATGATGATCCAATACTTGTTGGGCAAGTAATATATATAATAATATAGTGTTATAAGTTAACAAAAGTAAACAAATTATTATTGAAGTTCATACACAGAAAAATAAGTCAAAAAATCATATATTGCCAAAATAACTAAATTTGACTTAAAATATTACATCTATTTAATCAATTGCTATAAAAACTATGATAATACATGAAAATATTATATTTATCATAAACATACAAAAATAATAGGTCTCGGTAGGGAACAAATATCAAAAATATACATCAAATTAACTTTTAATGCATTTTCTTGCACAATAAGAGCACGAAAATCGAGAAAAACTCCTTGAATGATGGAGGATCAGATTTTTGTCCCCTAAACTAATCCCTAGCTACATTTATCTTCCCCATATCTGATATTTAACCCTCAAAAGTTGAAATATCTCAAATTAACTCAAGTCTTATCTAATGAAAAAGAAGAAAAAGTTTTTTAATGGTACCTTTTTGTCCCCCTTATGTCCCCTAGTTTTTGTCTACATAAAGGAAGCCAAACACCCTCTTCTCTACATGAAATTTTTGTGCAAGAAAGAGAGAGAAACAAGACCTCTTGCCCTTGAGTGTTCATGTGAGTTTGAGGGAGAAAAAGGGAAAAAAAAGAAAGAATTGAGGAGATTTTCGAAAGCTAAAGTCTAAATTCATCCTCCACCCTCCTTTGAGCTCTCAAACAAGTAAGTAAAATTTCTAAATCTTATGTCTAATATTTCTCAAAATATTCCCCAACACATCCCTTTAATCACACTAAGAATCGAGAACCGAAATCAAATCGAAAAGGCATCGTAGTTAGAAATTTGGGGCTGTTATGTTTATGGGTAATATGAGATGTTGTTGTATGTTCTTATATTTGAGTTTGATGACTTCTAAGTGTGCTGTAGCCTTGATATTAATATTTAAAACACAAACATGCGAAGAAATAGAATAAAAACTTGACATGATATAAGTAGAATACTTGGACCCTAAGAGATTTGATTTTTGAGAACATAGATGTTTTTTTCCTGAACTATGGAACGTTATAACTCAATGTAAAAAATTAATCTAGGCATATTCTTTATGTCCATATTTTGATTTTTGTGTTATCTTTCATCCAAAGTTGGTTTCAACTCATTTGAATAAGTAGAACTCGAGATATTGTAATTTTACAAAAATGTGTCATTTTTTGACCAGTCAACACTACTGACTTGAAAACCCTAGTTTAAAGTGAGATCCGAACTTTGGTCAAAACATGCAAGTTGTAGATTACATGTATATCTATCTACCCTGGTTGCCATTTTTGAAAATATTTTGGGATGAATTCCCCCTGTGCACCCTGGGTGTATCCCCAGTGTTATAAAATTGGTTTATACACCCTGGGCGTGTCCCCAGTGTTTGAATTTTATGGATATTATTGGGCACCATGGATTTATCGCTTGCATTCTGATTTCGATAGCTTGGACTTTTGGGTTGACACCGGCGAAGGCATCACGAGTCTTAAGATGGGAAAAATCGCTTGATATATGTCTTATATGATTGATTGACTGATTATTGAAATTGTTAGCCTGGAGGATGGCATTGATTATTGAATTTATTGGCCTGGAGTATGGCGCGGACGCCGACGCCATTGCCATTGAGTAAAACAGCTGTGGCATGAAGCCCGATGAAGCATTTACTATTCACAATGAGGCGCGATAATAGCATTGGTGATCAAATACCCGTGAAAATCTACTCTAGTGATTCTCGGCGTGGAATTCCTGTTATAATCTGGGTGCATGTTGGGTTGGACATATGAATTTCATACATGGCATCTTATATATGCATACTTATTAACATATCTACTATTCTGTCATAAATTTGTCTGTCTCATTGACTATAAACTGTACTGGGTGTTATATGGTATGCGCCGTGATAAATTTTATGTCGTAAGATTAGTCAGAAGGTTAGAGTATTCTGTTTCTAGGCCTTAGCTCATGGCATTCATGCCACAGGTGAGGAGGAGTTCTTGGAGGAAGTCATCCTAGAGAGAGAAGAAGCGTTGAAAGAATAGGATGAGGTCCAAGAGAACATGGATCCCACTAATGCATTATGAGAAGTCAAGACATCTGCTTTTGTTCTTATATTCAGTTTTTTTCGTGCTTAATGTAATTTTTGAATTTTTTTAGTGAAATTGTAATAGTTAAGTACGTTTGAACGGTTCAGAACTCCTTTATGATGTAATAACTAATCTATATAAATATAAATGAATGGCTAGAATATCTCTTTATTTATATCTATATATACCCCGACGTTCCCAGAGGACGGAACGTCACAGTTGATATCAAAGCCCAGGTTTAGTGAACCTTCAAGCCTTGGGTTTTGGGAGACAACGAGTTCTGTAGAGTTGAAGCTCTGTAGAGTGTTTATATTATCAAATTATAACTTATAATTCTAAAAACATAAAATTCATACCTTAAGTTTCTCTTCCTAATCGTCTCTCATCTTAGTATGGCATCCGACGCAGAGTCGGTTGGAGAACCATGGGCAGCACCTAAACCAGAAGACTGGGACCCCGAGGAAGAACTCGTTGAACAACAAGACCCGATAGACGCATTTTAGTTGGCATGGATGTTCCTGGATGAGTGGCCAGTTCATGAAGAAAAAAAGGTCGAGGAAGCAGGAGCAGATGAAGAACCAGATGAGGCAGGAAACGAGGCTGATGTTGAGGAGGAACCTGAGGATGATGATAGCGAGAATGAGGAGCGAGCCATCGCTTTCTTCTATGATCCACTAGAGGTACCGCCACCGGAGATGAATGATGATGAAGCAACGAACATAGTGATCTACTGGAGCCGCAAAGAGTACCGCAAGGACTATCATATTAGAGAACGGGTGTATGCAAGAGTTTTCCTAGAAAGAGCGTGGAAGTGGAAAAAGTTAGAGTCTTTCCTGAGGTACATGAGTCCATTAAAAGTGTTGGAGAGATGTGACGAGACCATCTATCATCTGAAGGTACCATCGGGATTTAAAGAGCTATTAGGGGACAGGATGGATGCAAGATGGATGCAAACACATAAACCAAGAGATAAGAGAGGAATCATCAACCCGTGGGAGCAGGTAATCGACTTTAACAATCCAGAAACGTACCTAGAGGTGCAAATAGCCGTAATTAATAGGGCTCGCATGGGATTGGAGGGCTTTTGGCACGTGAAAGTGCAGTGGCGCTACTACGGTATCTATGAGGCAATGTGGGAGAGTGACTCAGTTATCCGCTACTTCTATCCGCATCTGTTCGTCTAGGCTTTAGTGCGTTTGGTGTTATATCTTTTCCTTCATTGGATGTTGTACATGTGTTTTGTGAAGTTTTAAAGACTGGTACATCGCTTATGTGATTAGAATCAAATGCAAATATTTATTGTTGAATTCCTAATAAGCTATCTCATAATCCCAAATTAAGTTCCACAAGATCCCAAATCATGAAAATAATCAAAAATTCATATAACCCCCAAATCTTAACACTCTCCTAGGATGGCTGATAGACAACTGATCCACCGGCAAGCTAACGAACCCCTAGATGGTGAAACACCTTGGCTAGCCTAAGTTTTATGAAAGCCACCATTAGAATCCCACAACTCTATCCCTATGAGTTCCTTTCTCAAGCCTTTATGACAACTCTCGTACCCGATTGAAGCCCTTTGTGTCTCCTCCCTCCTAATAACACCGGTTTCCAATGTTCGACGTTGGTAAAGTCTTTTACCTTCGTAAAATTCTCTCGATCCAGATACCGCACTTTTGTGTAGTAATTTCATGAATTCATTGTTTACTCTCGAAATCCCAACCTGGAAAGTTGACTTGGATGCTTAAATTGAAGTACGTTAGACCGACATAACGCTATGATAAATATCTAGTTTGGCTACCCATTTCTTAAACATATCTTTTGTCAAGATCTGATGTCGTATAGATTGGTCCTGAGAATATCCCCTTTGTAATCTTTATTAGTTGTTTAACTCTTGTGTCAAAATGTGTTTCAGCCTCAATCGACCTCTCAATTTGGGTCAACAATGATTGCCTTAGCCTTGACCCCTTGCCCTAATCCAACCTATCTTTGAACCACCTGGGTTCCACCTTAAGATGTTCTAACCCTGCGCATATTTTTGATTGTCAACCTTCAAAACCTTGGCCCCTAGATCTATGAGTAACAACGATCATCAGTAACAACTAACTATATTTTTCAAAGGCCCCGACAAATAAGACTATGCCACCAGCAATCTAAAGTTAGAAACGACAACTTCACACCAAAGGATTTGCGAAACCACCATATGGCATAATTCAAACTTTCCCAGACTAGTTCATAGCTGACTCACCCATTTGATAAATCGAGTAGAAAAAGATTCATACCGGTAGTAAGAATGTGAAAAAAATGAGAAATAGCCTCGAACTCATGATAACCTTAGTACGCTAGCAAATGAGGTACGTCTATATACATCGATATTCATGCTGGCCTTTCCAATGAAGTGTTAGAGTCTGTATTTTTTCCATCACTATCAAAGAACGAAGAATCCTTATCACAACAATGAATGTTTGAAGCCTGATAAAGAATTAACCACCAAGTCACAATAGATCACATGACTAGGTAATTACCACGGCCATACCTCTTATCATGTTCGTTTTACCCTAAAATGACCAACCGCCAAAGAAAATGATCCAGTTATTGGAAGAGACATTCAAACCAAACGTTCTAGCACGTTAAGAACATACGGTAGAGGCCAAGATAAACGGAGCAACCTTTGGAAAGACTAGAGAGAAAATAGAAGCATATGATTTCAGACTTCATCATGAGGACTATCAAGATCACCTCAAAGACCAGTAACTCTTTAGTTAAACAATTCTAGGACTTGGGTGCTAAGGAGTTTGTGAAAATAGTGGGTCCCATTGACGCTAAAGATTGTTTGAAGGGTGGAGTGTGCATTTTAGACAGACCTAGTTATTCACATGGTAGGTTCTTAAAGTATCGGTTTGTATTCGTTTGGTGTCTAGATTGTGCAACTCTTATGGAGTGGTATTCGATTTCCGTTATGGTATCGATGTGAGTTGTAAGGAAGTTGCTTTCAAAAACCTTTTGTGATGTGACCCGTTAGAGCAAGTTTGTTTAGATTGGTGAGTAAATATTACTAGTATAGAGAAAAAAATTTCTTATGGGAGTGTGTGAACTCTATGTATCAAAAGTTGAAAGTGATATAATTTTGTTATTTATGGTGCAGTTGCGTAACAACTCAATGTGAGTACGTGGGAGGAATAAGTGTTTGGATGAGGAGAGTGAAAGCGTAAGTAAGACTATAGGAATTCATGGATATAGTTTTTGTAATTGGCCTTGAGTGAATCGAGTGTCTTGGTAGAATGTGGGTAAGATAAAATAATTAAAGTGCAAAAATGGTTCTTGGTTCGATTGTGCAGCAGAAAATGTGTGAAGAGATTGAATGATGATGATAAGAGACTTTATAATCAGGAGTTAATACTGTTTAATTAAAGGATTGTAGGGTGGATGGTACGTACGTAAAGGAAATATGTGACGAGGTTGTGATTGTATTCATATGGGTAGGCATATACTTGGGGAGCATTTAGTTTATGTGGTATGTTTAGCCCTAGTGACTCATTAGGTTCAAGTGGCGGTATTAGTCTTGATGGTCGTAAGGCTAAGGTAGTCCAACACAAAGTGGTGATGTGATTTCGAGTTAATAGTCGTTAGTCGATTGAAAAGTAGTCTTCGATGTATGTTTGAATATGGTACTGAGCTAGTTTTCGGTAGAGTGACAATTTTTCTAGACATAAGTGGAGAATGTTTGAAATCAGTTTTGGTGGTGGGCTAGTTTAGAGACATATGATCGCTTGTGGAAATCATACTCGATGTAAGTTAAGTTTTGGAGCCAACGTGTTCTCAACGTTAAACTGGGGTCTTGATACCACAAATTGAAAGTGCGGGAATCAGATATACCCAATACTTCCTTTAGGACTCGTTACGAGCATTATGAATTTGTGGTGATGCCTTTCGGGTTAATGAATGTACTTCCTGTATTTATGGACCTGATAGAACGGGTGTTCAAAAGCTTTCTAGACCAATTCATAATTGTGTTGATAAACGATATTTGGTTATATTCTTATAGTGAAGAGGAATATATGAAACATTTGAAGATTCTTTGTAGATCTTGAGAAAGCACAAGTTGTATGTAAAACTTGAAAAGTGTAAGTTTTAGTTGGACTGGGTGATGTTTTTAAGCCATGTTATATCTGAAGAAGAAATTCAAGTGGACCCAACAGAAGTAGAAGCAATAGTTAATGGGAAGAGGCTAACTAACGTGACAAAGATACGAACTTTTTGGGGCTAGTTGATTATGTGACATGATCCTTAAAGATTTGATAGTAATCAGTTTAAGATGTTAAATAGGACAAGAAAATCTTTACTCTAAGTGCTGAACATATAGGCCCAGCCTTATCTACACCCTCAATAAAGAACAACTCAAGTAAATAAGGACACAATTTTGGAAAACAAGAAGGCACAATGTTAGTAAATCATCCTTAACTTCCATACGATGAAGTACGAGGCGAAATTTTGGGGACAAAATTTGTTTAAGGGTGGTAATTTGTAACGACCCTGCTCAGACCCTAATATTAGTGACGGATAGTCCACAAAGCTATAGAGTACAGACGAGATTTAAAATTCTAACTCGAATCAAAAATCGTAAGTTCAGCTCGAAAACCCCAAAAAAGTTTAAAATTTAGGCAACAAAACCTTAGCACCCGGAGAGTCTCCCAATATTCAAAATGAAGTAAATATCATGAAATAATGAATTAAAATTTAAAAATCCTCATAAATAGGGTAAAATGACCATTTTGCTCCTAGTACAGCAAAAAGTCTCAAAAATATAAATTTTGACACATGAATACCCTAAACCAAGGATTTAAGTACAATTAAGTAGCATAGGACAAAATAACATTAAAAATGATAAAATTACCCCTTAGTGACCAACCACCTTGGGAAGAGTGTCAAAAAGTAGCTTTTTACTTTCTTTTTAGCTTAAAATAATGAGAAATGTATTAAATTAAGCCTTATGATGATCCAATATTTGTTGAGCAAGTAATATACATAATAACATAGTATTATAAGTTAACGAAAGTAAACAAATAATTATTGAAATTCATACACAACAAGATAAATCAAAAAGTCATATATTACCAAAATAACTTAATTTGACTTAAAAGACTACATTTATTTAATCAATTGCTATGAAAACTATAATAACACATGAGAATATTATATTTATTATAAACATACTAAAATAACAGGTCTCAGTAGTAAAAAAATACTAAAAAAATATATCAAATTAACTTTTAATGCATTTTCTTGCACAATAGGAGCACGAAAATTGAGAAAAACTCCTTGAATGATGGGGGATCAGATTTTTGTCCCCTAAACTAATGCCTAGCAACATTTATCTTTCCCATATCTAATTTTTAACCCTCAAAAGTTGAAATATCTCAAATCAACTGAAGTCTCATCTAATTAAAAAGAAGAAAAAGTCGTTTAATGGCACCTTTTTGTCCCCCTTATGTCCCCTAGCCTTTACCTATTAAAGGAAGCCAAACACCCTCTTTTCTAAATGAAATTTCGTGTAGGAGAGAGAGAGAGAAACCAGACCTCTTTTCCTTGAGTGTTCATGTGAGTTTGAGGGAGAAAAAGAAAGAAAAAGAAAGGAATCAAGAAGATTTTTGAAAGCTAAGTCCAAACCCATCTTCCACCCTCCTTTGAGCTCTCAAAAAAGTAAGTAAAACTTTTAAACTTTATGTCTAATATACCTCAAAATATCCCCCGATACATCCTTTTAAACACTCTAAGAATCGAGAACCGAAATCAACCCCAAAAGACGTCGTAGTTGCAAATTTGGGACTATCATGTTTATGGGTGATATGAGATGTTGTTGTATGTTGTTATCTTTTAGTTTGATGACTTATAAGTGTGCTAAAACCTTGATATTAATGTCTAAAACACAAGCATACAAATAAATGGAACAAAAACTTGACATGACATAAGTAGAAGACTTGGACGCTAAGAGATTCAATTTTTGAGAACACATATGTTTCTGCCCTGAACTTTGGAATACCATAACTCAATGTTGAAACTTGATCTAAGCATGTTCTTAATGTCTAGATTTATTTTTCTGTGTTATCTTTCATTCAAAGTTGGTTTCAACTCATTTGAATAACTACAACTCGAGATATTGCTATTTTACAAAAATGTGTCATTTTTTGACCAGTCAACACTACTGACTTGAAAACCCTAGTTTAAACTGAGATCCTAACATTAGTCGAAACATGAAAATTGTAGATAACATATATATCTATCTAACCACCACAAATGAGCACAAATTATTGCATTTGGATAGGTCAAAAGCCCTTTGAAAATCTCTATTGAGTTTCTGCCCTCAAAGGACACTTCTGTCATATATTATTATATAGCCCAAAACCCCTATGTTTAGTGGCCTATTCGAAAAGTGTTCTACATGAACATTGTATCTAACCTATTCAAATACATGTTGCCCAAAAATTAGACCTTAAATCCTCGGGATGATATCCCAAAATCATTTCAAACCCTCTTTCCAAAACTACCTTTGCAGAGTTTTGGCGACTGGCAGAACCTATTTTCTAAAATGGCCAAAACGTCCAACTTGTTCCAAACAACTACCCTTAGCTCCAAATATGAAACTTGTAGGGAACATGTTGAGTTATAACATACTCAAAATGGGTTACTTTGGACTTAATATGATATCCCAAAACTGAGACCAATCGAAGCATATATTTGGTAAAATATTAAGAAAAGTGCTGAACCATTTTTGCTTAGAATGTTTTGTTCACCATTTTGCCTTAGGTTTTGGTCTTTGTGTTAAATATGAGAGTTGTAAGAAATATTTTTATCTAAATGTGGTTTAAAAATTATAACTTTATTCCAAGTCTAGATAACCCAAAACCTTGTTACCCTTTTTAATTTAATTCTTGATTTTTGACCTTAAAAGTTGCCAAGTATATGTTTGAGTACCCTTTGCTATGAGACCTGTGTCTTTGTATGATGACCGATTTGAATTAATTGATAAGTGTTTCTAAGTGAATGTATGTTAGTTTAGAACTCATGTTATCATGTTGAATCATTTCTTGAGAATTGTAGCTTGTGCTTCACATACTTGTACCTTATGCTTTACGCGTTGTATCATGAATCTTGCCATGCTAGTTGATGCCATGCTTTAGATAGTTGTATTTGATATCCATACCATACATCATTGTCATTGTCACTTGCATTATGGCATATTGGAGTCTATCTGTGCAAACCGTTGTTGAGATGGGCTGTATAGAGATTTTCGTTCTTAATTCTAAGTCTAGGGAGTCTTTGGTTGCCATTTTCGAAAATATTTTGGGATGAATTCCCCTTGTGCACCCTGGGTGTGTCCTCGGTGTTACAAAATTAGTTTATACACCCTAGGCGTGCCCCCGGTGTTTGAAATGATTTACGAATATTGTTAGGCACCATGGGTTAGTTGCTAGCATTCTGATTTCGATAGCTTGGACTTTTTGGTTGACACCAGCGAAGGCATCACGAGTCTTAAGGTGGGACAAACCACTTGATATATGTCTAATATAACTAATTGATTGATTATTGAAATTGTTGGCCTGGAGCATGGCATTGATTATTGAATTTATTGGCCTTGAGTATGGCGCGGACCCCGACGCAGTTGCCATAGAGTAAAACAGTTGTGGCATGAAGCCCGGCGATGCATTTATAATTTACAATGAGGTGCAATGATAGCTTTGGTGATCAAATACCCGTGAAAGTCTACTCTGGCGATTCCCGGCGTGGAATTTCTGTTAAAATCTTAGTGCATGTTTGGTTGAGCATCTTTATTTCATACACGGAATCTCATACACACATGCTTATTGACTTATTTGTTATCCTATCATAAATTTGTCTGTCTCCTTGACTATAAATTGTACTGGGTGTTATATGGTATGTGTCGTGGTGAATTTTGTGCTGTGAGATTAGTTAGAAGGTTAGAGCATTTTTCTTCTGGTCCTTCGCTCATTGCATTCGTGCCACAGGTGAGGAGGAATTCTTAGAGAAAGTCTTCCCAGAGGGAGGAGAAGAGTTGGAAGAACATGGTGAGTTCCAATAGCACATGGATCCCGCTGATGCATTCTGAGGAGTCAAGACCACTGCTTTTGTTCTTATATTCAGTTTTTCCCATGCTTAGTGTAATTTTTAAATTTTCTTGCTGAAACTGTAATAGTTAAGTACGTTTGAACGGTTCAGAACTCCTTTATGATGTAATAACTAATCTCTGTAAATATGAATGAATGGCTAGAATATTTCTTCATTTATATTTATATATGTCCCGACATGCCCGGAGGACGGGGCGTCACAAAAACTGTCAAGATATTTAATTTTGTAAAAGATTATATAAAAACATTAACTAGACTGGCAAATGCCAAAATGGACTCCAAATAAAAAATATTTGATGACGAATGATCAAAATAAAACTCGTGCATCCGAAATTAATTTAGAAGAATACATTTTTACCGGTCGAATCTTCAACTATGATTTGAATCCAAGTTGAAGCTCTTGTCAGATCTTTTACTATTTTTCCTCATGCAATTCCTAAATATAGTGTGGGTTATAATTCTCCGAGAACTCGTACCAGTAGAACCTGAACTCCTTTAATCTTAAAAGATAAATTATGAAACTGATTCAGCCTACCTGCATATTTATAGGGTTACAGTAGAGACCTGGGGAATAATTATGAGTAAAACGTCCAGTGAAATATAAACACGTATCAGCAATTTTCGTAATTAGGAAAACTTCATTGCAGTATATGTAATTATGAAAAATCAACAGCGATTTCTCCAATTTTCATAAAATACTGAATTACAGTTCACACCACTAAAGAACTTTAATTGCACTCTAACCTATAATCTCAAGACCATCTTACATTGAGCTCATGTTATTAAATACTTACCATTTCTTCCCACGTTAAGATTCTCGATACCCACCAATTAAATTTAATTACTGACAATTTAATTTAATCGGCATTTTGATATTCCTGGAGACCTTTTGCTTAACAGATTTGACCGTCGAATAATCAAATCCACTTGTAAAATTTGGTCCGGTCGAAACTTATAAATTTCCTGAAAGAGTATCGTCAATCCCGATCTTTCAGGACGTAGATTCCGTTTATAATTAATATTCACCATATAAATAATACCGCTATCCAACTCACCGAGAATATAGACCCATATAAGATCGTATCATCTAATAAATCAAAACAATGAATATTAAATATACACAAATCATTAATTATTTCAGGATTATGAGGATAAGCACTATTCATAATAACCTTGGAGTATAAATTAATTTATATAGTCAGTATAAAATTAATTACCCTGAATGTCCCATTCAATACACACAATGTGTACTGGCATAGAGAGTCAGAACAATAGACGACGCTATTATCTGTTCCCCATAACTAAGATAGGCTTATTAAAACTTTATACCACAGTTATACTGATGGTATGTCTACTTTCATCTAAACTGTGAACATAAAACTTATATTCTGTAAAAATCCAAAATCTGATCTTCTGTGTATAATTCGTACTCTACACACTAGATTAAATATTATACAGAATATCGGACATTCATGCATAACATTAAAAAATTAATACACATACATTGCTCATAAAGATTCTCATAAAATAAAAAATTAATTTTATTAAAATAAAATTAAATACTAAAAATGTGATTTTTAGTATACCAACTCTAACAATACCCTCGTAGTTTAAAAAATTAATTAATAATTATCATTCAAACCATACAATCAAACATACAAAAATAAATAATGACCATTAAAAGTCGGGATTAGATTACCTGCAAAATTGAGTTAACACAATCTAAATCTACCCAAACCCATGATAAAATCATATATAATCAAAGACGACTCTGATACCAATTGTTGGGGCAAACTGCTAAGATCCTAAAGTTATATCTATGATTTTAGTCAAAAATATTCGGACGGGCAAACACGAAAATTGGCTCCAGATTAAAAAAATTTGATTTCAATCGATCAAAATAAAATTCAATATATACTCCCAAAGTTATATTAGAGTTAAATCTTACAAAATTTGATATGATTGATTTCAGTTACTGCAACAACTTTAGTCTAGAACCTTTCGTAGTTGTAGACTTCAAGTTGAAGCTCCAAATTCAAGCCTTCTACTATATTTCCGAATGCAAGAGACAAAATAGCGTGTGATGCGATACTCGTGTTCTTCAAAATGCTGACTAGCTAACTGTAGAATTCGTAGAATCCCTAATTGTTGAGATCAATTGTGGGTTAGAGTTTACATAATTGCATATATATAAAACTACAATAGGGACCTGTGGAGTAAATATGACTTAGAATTCTAGTTTAATTCTGAAAACCCACATCAAATCAGAAGTAATTTCATAAAAATATTAATTATAATTCATTCAACTAAAGAATTATAATTGTACTCCTAGCCATATTCTCAAAATTGAATATTCAAGCTCCTATTATTAAATATTTATTTATTCTCCCCACATTAAGATTTTTGATACCCGCCAATTAAAATAAATTACCGACAATTATATTTAATTGGCTTATTAAATAAATTTTCTCAGACCTTCCGCTTAACTTATTTGACTATCAGATAATTAAATTCATCAGCAGGGATTGGCTCGGTCAAAACTTATAAGCTTTCTTAAAGGGGTATCGTCAATTCCAATCTTTTGGGACGTGAATTTCATCAATAATTAATATTCGCCATATAATTAATATTATCATCCAACTCACTAAGATTATAGACCAGTAAAAAATTACACCTTTTAATAAATCAAAATAACGAATATTAAATATACATAAATATTTAGTTATTTTGAAATTAAAAATTTAAGCACTCATAATAACCATGAGGTGTAAATTAATTTTTATAACCAATATAAAATTAATTACCACACGTAGTCCTATTTAATAAACAGGAAGTGTACTAGTATAGTGAGTCAGAACAATAGGCAACGCTATTATCTGTTTTCCGTAACCAAGACATGTCTATTAAAATTTTACGCTACAGTCGTACCGATGGTGTGTCTAATTCCATCTAAGTCGTGAACCGAATACTTATATTCTGGAAGAATTGATAATCTGATCTTCCGTGTGTAAGCTGAACTTTATACAGCAGATTAAATAGTGTGCAAAATAAAAGACATCCATGCATAACATTAAATACATAATGAAACTGCATACATTACTCATTAAGATTCTCATAAAATAGAAAAATAATTTTATTAATGAATAAAATTAAATGCTATAAACAATAAAAGACATAGTTTTTAGTATACGACCCTGACACTATAGCCCATCGTTACCCTGATTGTCATCCCAAAAACCCTCTTCGTTTTCATTCGGGTCCTCTTGCTGCTCATTCACACCTAGCAAACGAGCTTGAGTTGCCCAGGTCTGTGTTGGACATTGAATATGAGCTTGTGTCTACTGTTCAACCGCCCTCTGTATATCAGCAATCGCCCTCATTAGGGCTATTAAGTGGACTTCATTTTCTGACATCTTATACGATTCAGTAGTTCGTTCAGATACCCTATAGAGTCTTCCGGTAGCAGATCTAACCCGAACACATAGAGGATATAGCTTTTTCGATTTAATGATCTAGAACTGGAACAAACCTAAGAACCTAAAAAGGAAGAAGCAAGCATCAGAATCTTCTCAGAAAGAACCCCAACAAAGGCAGCAAACTTTCTAAGCAAGGTACGACAAGCTACGAGCAGATGCAATCATCAAAACGAAGGGATGTGTGAGACCCAGTTCCTTTTAATTATGTAAAATATAATTGTGACGTGTTGTATATCATTTTGGTTGTTATAGAAAGGTATGTTTCTATATATTTTATGCATGTGATAGCTTAGATATGCATGTGAATTTCAATCTTGATCCTGCTAAGACATTGAAGCAGAAAGTTGGAGACTTTCTGGACAAGACCGCTCGATTGGTCTTTATACCGCTCTAGTGGTCTGTCGAGTGTGGGTCATATAAGTGCAGCTAGTGGCATGGAGTTTTGATCCAAAGCTTCTCCCACAAGCTTTACCTTGCCTCTCTTTTTAGAAAGATCAAAACCTATGCCTTCTCTCTAAGCTTTTGCTTGCTTCAGAGTTAGATCTTGGCATTACGAGGGTGGATTGGTGTTCTCCTCACCAAGGGCTTCGTGTTCATCTGAATGAAATCTTGTTTTGCGACTTTTATTTCTCACTGGTGGTTAAAGTTGAGTTTTTAACTTCTTACGGTAGGATTCTAGACTCTCGTGGATTAAAAGAATATTGTATGTGATTATAGGTATTTTTACCACTTTAAACCTTGTTTGGATGGATTAAAAGCATGTTTTCCTATCCTAAGGTTTACTACAAAGTTGATGAAAGTGTGTACGTGATTTTCAAAAGAAAGGTTTTGAAAATCGGAGGAAAGTATGAATGTGTTGCGAAAATAAGATTTTTGGATGTTTAGAGCTAACCCTTGGGGTTGAGCGTTGGTTTAAACGATGTGGTTGAGATGGTAAAATATTTTGAAAATGTTGATTAATTTTTTGTGAGTGTCTGGATAATGTTGTTGTGTGCCTTAAACGTTTTGTATATATATAGTTATGTGCATACAAATGTTTCAATAAATCAAACTGTGTGACTTTTCAATAATTCAATAGATGTACCGTAACAATGTTTAGATACGCGGGCCTCAATTTCTCCTCAGTAAAAGTCCAAAAACTTATGCAAGATGGGTGCTTCACTCCTTCGGGTTAATCCCCGTAAATGTAGTGTTTGTCCCATTGGGAGGCATTTGTTATTGTAGTAATGTATAGAGCTTGTCATTACCTTACAGGTCATGGAATGTCCCGAACCTAGGTTAAAAGGTGAGAGTCTATAATTATTACCTTTATCCCCAAGGCAACCGAGTCGGTACATAAGAATCATTGATACTGGTGGAAACCGGGTTGGAAAATAATGTCTTCTTTATGTTTATTCAAATGTTAGATGTTATTGGATTATATGAAAGCTTTGGTTTTGAGGATGAAAAATTATTTTGAGACTTGGGTAGTTGAATTGTGTATGTAAATCGTGATCGCATGTTATGTATTTATTTCATGACAGTCTATTTTTATTGAATTTTGACTTACGTTGTTGAAATTAAAATCTTTCAGGTGAATACGATCATGTAGCTTGATCTTGAGAAGCCCATGAAGGTGGCGGAAGACAAATCCATAGCTTTTGTTATTCGGTTGCTTATACTAATTTTGATGTTGGATCATGTAAACATGTAATATGTTTTAGACTTGAGAGCATATGTAATATGTTTTGTAAAAGCTAAGGGTTATGATACCAATATATGCATGTTGCATGATGATGAGATGAACCTTGGGAATGGTTGTTATATTTCATGTTGTATGAAATGGTTTTTATTTGGTTAGTTTCAATGTTTTAACAAATGGTTTTCGTTTAGTTTTCTGCTTAACGTCATCCTTGTGCCTCAATGAGGATTTAAACCTTGTTTTAGTTGGTTTGTTATGCCTTGGGAGTTTTTAAAAAGGTTAGAAAAAATAGTTAAGTGTTGGGTGAGAAAATTAGTTTTGAAAAGTTAGTTCAAAGCCAAATTGCTCAAACGGTCAAAGTAATCTCTCGGTTGTTTTCACAGTAGTGGAAAAATAGTGTGCATGCAAGGACTGCTCGAGCAGTCTTTTAACCGATCGAGCGGTTTGAGCAGAATTTGAAATTTTTGGTTGTTTTATTTTAAAAGCTTGGCACTTGGGGACCCTCACTATATTCTCTTAGGTGCTTCTTTCTCTTAAATTAAACCCTTGAGAGTGCATTTTCAAAGGTTTTAAATGTGGCTTTTAACTTATATTCACAACCCGTTCGGGTTCGAGTGGTTTTGGTAGATCTTATTATCACAAAATGTTTTTTTCTGGGGTGGTTCATGTGTTCCAATTTTAAGAGCATATTAGATTGGTATCAGGGCTCTAAATTCGAATACCTAAGAGCTGTGAGAGAGGATGCATCACCCAGTGAGGATGGTTGCATGTGCTTGATGTGCATGTGCTTAAATATTTTGATAACATGAGGACGATGGTCTATTATTGCATAAGGAACTTATGTAATACGTGAGCATGGAGGTTGGGCCTTAGGATTATTGGTCTTGACCTTGGGTGTTTGGATTAACAAACTTGGAAGCTGAGTTAGAAGTGCATTTGGCTGACGTACTTTTTAACAAGGAATCTACGTAGGTTACTCAAATTGACTAATCACTCTAGTCGATGCTCCTCAGTATGTGGACTATGTCTACGTGATCTTGAATGGCTAAGTGCTAGCATGATTATGTGACTTATATTTGTAATAACATGATGAGTTGAATCTTATGTTGTTATCTTCTGTATTTATTTCATACAGAAGTTATGTCTGTGCAAAGAGGACGAGACCGTGGTTAAGGTCGTGGCAGTGGTTTAGGCCATGGGGATGTGTGTCGATCTTTGATGTTGGGGATGCTAATGCACCCCAAGGACCAGTAGACAAGGTAGATCTATTTCGGGAGATGGTGGGATGCTAATACACCCCAAGTACCTAAGCCGAGGGTGATTGTAGCAATGCATGAGTTTTAGCACCTTGACCCTCCTATCTTTGTTGGAGATTTCGATCCTAAGGTGGCCATGGAATGGCTAGATAATTAAACTCATCTGCAGGGTTTGGCTCGGTCGAAACTTACAAGCTTTCTTAAGGGAGTATCATTAATTCCAATCTTTTAGGACGTTGATTCTATCAATAATTAATATTCACCATATAATCAATATCGTTATCCAACTCACCGAGATTATAAACCCATATAAGATCGCACTCTCTAATGAATCAAAACAACGAATATTAAATATACGTAAATAATAATTATTTCGAGATTGAGAGTATAAGCACTCATAATAACCATAGAGTGTAAATTAATTTATAAAGTCAGTATAAAATTAATTACCCCAGTGTGGTCCTGTTCAATACACAAAGTGTACTAGCACAGCTAGTCAGAACAATAGACGACGCTATTATCTATTTTTCGTAACCAACGCAGGTCTACGAAAACTTTGTACTATAGTCGTACCGATAGTTTGTCTAATTCTATCTAAACTGTGAACAAAAAAACTTATATTTCAGAAGAACCTTTAATCTAGTCTTCTGTGTACAAACCGAACTCTACATCCAGTTTAATACTATGTATAATAAAAGACATCCATGTATGACAATAAATAATAAAACATATACATTACTCATTAAGATTCTCATAAAATAGAAAAACTAATTTTATTTAAAAAAATAAAATAAACTACTAAAACCAAAACTATGATTTTTAGTATACAACCCTAACAATCTCCTACTTATACTCAAAATCATACTACCATATATCTGACTTTCATGTCCTCTACATGACTGTCAAAAGTCTTAACTAGTAAATTTTTATAAAAAGATCTGTAAGGTTATCTCCTGATACAATCTTGGTCACAGCTACATTACCTCTCTTGTATGATCTCTCATATCAGATGATATTTATGCTCGATGTGTTTCACTTCCAAGGTAAACACATATCCTGAGGTAAATATTTGTAAATCCTTGCCTGACTAAAATTCTGAAGTTGTGTACCCCAAAGGTACTAAATCATTTACCTGGTAAATCAATATATAATCCTTAATCTTTTTTAGGTACTTGATTATATGTTTTACCATTGTCCAATACTCTTGCCTCGGATTAGATTGATATCTGCTAACCCTACTCATGGCAAAACAGATGTCGAGTATACTGCAAAGCATAGCATGTATGAGAAACCCTTTCTTGGAATCCTATATGCCAAAGTAAGCAAAGACTCTATCGATATAAGTATTTTGTGATAAGTCCAGCATCCTCTGTTTCCAATCCCGCACAAGCTTGATCCCGAGGCTGCGACTGGCTTCTCCCAAATCTTAAATATCGAACTGGCCAAATAATCATACCTTCACCGAAGATAACACCCCCACATCATTTTCGATGAGCAAGATATCATCCACGTAAAGTACTAGAAACACCACTATGCTTCCATCATGATTCTTGTGCACATAGGACTCATCAGGACTTTGATCAAAATCATAAGACTTAATGGCTTGATCAAACCAAATGTTCCAAGTCCTAGATGCTTGCTTAAATCCATAAATGGATCTCTTAAACTTTCACAACATGTGCTCCTGGCCCTTTGCTATAAAAACCGTCTAGTTGTACCATATAGATACACTCATCAAGACTTCCGTTAACAAAAGTTATCTTAACGTTCATTTACCAAATTTCGTAATCGAAATGAGTTGCAGTGGATAAAAGAATCTAAATAGACTTAAGCATGACTACCAGCAAAAAAGTCTCTTCATAATCGATCCCTTCTTTCTGAGTAAACCCTTTTGCAACAGGCCTAACTTTAAAAGTTTTCACAGTTCCATCTACTCCTCTCTTCTTCTTATAGATCCACTTGCATCCAATGGATTTTATTCCTTTGGGTGGTTCTACAAGTTTTCAAACCTGATTAGGGTACATAAACTCCATCTATAAATTCATAGCCCTTTGCCATAAATTTGCATCTTTATCTTAGAGTACTTTATTATAGTTATAGGGTTCAGTATCCAGTTCTTTTGAGATCTTATCAAAAAACTCTCCCAAGAACATATACCGGTTAGGTTGACGAATAACCCTCCCACTATGACGAGACACTACCTACGTCTATGTACTAGTAGTAACACGCTATGCTAATTCTGAACCATGTGTACCATTACCCACGTACTCCTCTGGTTGTGAAACCGACATGTTAATGGTAGCACTCTGATTTGGTTTTGGATCCACACGTGTCTCGATAATTCTCCCACTACAACGAGGCAATAGAATATTGATGACACTTCCTCGTGGCGCTTCTACCATACTACTGGTATTTTCTCTCAGCTCTTCCAAAATATTTCTACTCTTCGGCTTGTGGTTCATTACATAATTCTCTTCTAAGAATCAGGCATTAGAACTGACAATGAACTTTTGATCCTTAGGATTATAAAATAAACTACCATTCATTCTCCTAGGATATTCAACAAAGAAACAAACTTCTGTTCTCGGTTCTAACTTATTCGTGTTCCCTTTTAGCACTTGTGTTGGACACGCCCAAATTTGAATATGTCTTAGACTAGGCTTGCACTCAGTCCACAATTCTATGAAAGTAGAAGATACTAACTTAGAAGGTTCCAAATTCAAAATATAAGCTGATGTCTCTAATGCAAATTCTCAAAATGAATCGAGTAAGTTCGAATAACTCATCATAGACCTCACCATCTCTATAAGAGTTCTATTTCTTCTTTCTGCTACATCATTCTGCTGTGGAGTGCCAGTGCAGTCAACTAGGATGTAATCCCTTTCTTTGGCAAATAATTTCTAAACTCTCTAAAGAGTTACTCGCCACCACGGTCAGACCGAAGTGTCTTGATACATTTCTCCAAACACTTCTCTGCTTCTGCCTTAAATACTTTGAATTTTTCAAAGTATTCAGACTTACGGTGTATAAAATATATGTATTCATACCTTGAGTAATCTTTAATAAAAGTGACAAAATACTCATAGCTTCCTCTAACCTGGATAGTCATAAATCCACATAAGTCAGAGTGAACCAGTTCAAACGATTCTTTAGCTCTATAACCTTTAGTCGAAAATGACCTCTTCATCATTTTATCCTCCAAGCAGAATTCACAAACTAGAAGAACCTCCACTTCCAATGAACTCAAAGGTCTATCTTCAACCAGTATATTTATCATTTTTAGATTAATATGATCTAGGCGTAAGTACTAAAGATACGTTTGGTTCATTAAAGAATGTTCATTTCTCTTAAATGGTGAATTAGATGCATTATTCAATTCATTAAGTTGTAGTGTAAGAGTAATAGGAGTAATAACATAATGATCATCCACCAATGTACCTGAACAAATAAACCGTTAAATATCCTTAATAACCACATAGTTATTAAAACAAACCAAATATCTGTCTTTAACCAATCTAGAAACAAAAACTAAATTCCTTCTAATCGAAAATACATAAAGATATTATCTCAATATTAAAACTCGATCTCTACTAAAACTGAGAGTGACATCTCCCACTGCAACTGTTGTCACCCTTGTATTATTGCCCATGTGCAGGTAAATATCTCCATCACTAAGTTGATTGATTTTTTGGAACCTTTACAAATAATTGCAGACATGATTAGTGGTTCTCGTATCTATACACCAGGTACCGATAGATAACACAACTAATCATGTTTCCACAACTAGTGAACAGAGATTACCTTTGTTATTCTACTTGCCAAGATAAACTGAATATTGCTTTTTCCAATATCATGTCTGGTTGTAGTAAAAATATCTGTCTTTCAACTGTTTCACACCAGTCTGTGGCCACTAATTGCCTTTAAAATCGTGCCACCCTATTTTTGAACATTTTTCTTCTTCTTGTCTTTTGGCGTAGAGGAAGAACTTTTTTTAAAAACAAACACATTTTTTGGTTTCCTAAGAATACCCTCAGCAATTAAAGTTATATCTAGATTCATTTTTCAGTCATCATAATTAAGACCCGTAAATTTGTTTTCTTTGAGTATAGTCGCATGTGGATTGAAAGTCATTTTCATTCCGAGAATCACATAATTAAAAATCATTAATTATGATGAGCAAAAATTTTAAATTTTATTTTAAAATCGATTCCTTCTACCATTTAAAAAAAATTTTCCAACAACCTAGTATACCATAAATAGCATGCCTCGATGAGAAGGACGTTTACTACTCATCATTTGTCTAAACAGGTCAATTCCTATTAATTTTATGATCTAGGCAATAGATTTTTCCAAGTAAAATTAAACAACTGACGTAGCTTCTATCTAATAAATAATAGTAGTGACTCAAATGGCGATGATACTATTGTTAGGTTTGGTATACTGAAAATTATATTTTTAGTATTTAATTTTATTTAATAAAATTAATTTTTTATTTTATGAGAATTTTTGTGAGTAATATATGCAATATCATTTCTTTAATATTATGCATGAATGTCTAATATTTTGTACAGTATTTAATCTACTGTGTAGAGAGCGTGGTTTACACACAGAAAATCAGATTTTAAGTTCTTGCAGAATATAAATTATTTGTTCATAGTTAAGAAGGAAATAAACATACCATCGGTACGACTGTAGCACAGAGTTTTACTATGTCTATTTTGGTTACGGAGAACAGATAATAGTGTCGTATATTATTTTGACTCTCTGTGCTAGTACACTTAGTGTATATTGAACAGAACACATTAGGTAATTAATTTTATATTGACTATATAAATTAATTCACACCCCAAGGTTATTATGAATAGTATTTATGCTCTTAATTCTGAAATAATTATTAATTTGCATATATTGAATAATCGTTGTTTTGATTCATTATAGGGTGTGATCTTATATGGGTCTATTTTCTTGGTGAGTTGGATAATGATATTATTTATATGGTGAATATTAATTATTGACGGAATCTACGTCCCAAAAAATCGAGATTGACGATACCCTCTTAAGAAAGCATATAAGTTTTGATCAAGCCAAACCATGCACGTAGATTTAATTATCTGGCCATCAAATAAGTTAAGTGGAAGGGCTTAAAGAATTTTAAGATGCCAATTAAATTAAATTGTCAGTAATTAAATTTAATTAGCAGATATTGAGAGTCTTAACGTGGGAAAAATGTTAAGCATTTAATAACAGGAGCTCAATGCAAGAAGGTATTAAGATTATGGGTTAGAGTGCAATTATAGTTATTTAGTGGTGTGAACAATAATTCAGTATTTTATGAAAATTGTAGAAATCACCGCAATATTTTTATAATTACAGATACCGCTATGAAGTTTACTTAATTGCAAAAATCGCTGATGGGTGTCTGTGTTCCACTTGAAGTCTTACTCATAATTACTTCACAGGTCCCCACTGTAGCCCTATAAATATGCGAGTATGCTAAATCATATTCATAACTTGTCTTTAAGGTTAAAGTTGTCCAGGTTCTTCCGGTACGAGTTCTTGATAGATTGTAACCTATACTACATTCAAGAATCGCATAAAGGAATATAGTAGAAGGTTTGACAGGAGCTTCAACTTGAAATCAAAATCGTAGTTGTAGAACTGATCAGTAAAAGGTATTTTTCTAAATTAACTTTTGTTGCACGAATTTTAATTTTGATCATTCGACGTCAAAAATTTTATCTGGAGCCTATTTCAGCGTTTGCCAATCCAGTTAATTTTTTTACCGAAAATCGTTTGCAAAAATAATGATCTTACCAGTTTTGCCTCCAACAACTATTATTTGCAGCTAAGTGTAAATCATTACTTAATTCCGAATCAATCGCTTCGCAATGAACCATTCAGATGAAGAAGTGATTCACACTAACAAATATATAAAATTATCCCTAAACGTGGTCTTTACCGGTGATTCTGTAATTAATTATGTCCAATAGAGAGGAAGGCCCTAATGCCTATACACAAAATTAATTACATCACTTACGAACTAGTAATGGAGATAGCGAAATTTGTTTGTGAATAAATTCCCTCACTCGCTTAGTTTTTAAAATATTTTTTAGAGTCATAAAATATGTTTAATTAAAATAAACTTATAGTTTTTGAAACCACACGTTGCAAAAGATTCTGGTTTTTAAACTATCTTGACGTGTTCTATGTATAACAAATAAAATTTTAAAATTCTATTCATTTAAAAAAATTAATTTTAAATAAAAATTTTAATTTTAATTTTATTTCTTCGTTACACATATTTCAAAGAAATAATTTATTAAAATTAAACTCCTTTTAATTAATTCAAAAAATTTAAAATTAACCGTCACGTTTTTCTAAGATATCTACTTTTTTTTTTAAAAACATCTTAAATGTGTTTTAAAGTAACATAATAAAATTCTCAAATTTTCTTTTTAAAAAAAAAATTTTAATTAAAGAATATTTTATTTTATTTTTATGTTACAAAAAAAATTAATTTCGAATTAACCAGAATTAATTAAAATATAACATAATAAATAAACTGAGACAAAAGCATCTACGCATTTAAATAAAAAACATTCGCCAGCAGCCTGTTACCCTGTGAATAGCATACCTCGATGAGAAGACGTCTACTATCCATCGCTTGTCTAGACAGGCCAATTCATATTAATTTTATTATTTAGGAAACTAACTCTGTCAAGTAAAATTAAATAACTGATATAGTTTTGGTCCAGTAGATAATAGCAGTGACTTAGATGGAGATTACTATTATATACTGCTAAGTGTTAACCATTACATAATTCCAAATCAATCGCTCTGTAATTACTCTTCAGATGAAAAAGTGATTCACACTAATAATTATACATAATTGTCCCTAAAAGAGATTTATACTTGCGATACAGCAATTAATCTGTCCGATGAGGAAGAAGACTTTACTATTAACACGTAGGATTTAATTACATCGCCTACAAACTGGTAATGAAAACCACGAGATTTATCTGTAAATAAATTTTCTCTCCTACTTAGATTTTTAAAACATTTTTTAGGGTTATAAAAATTTATTTAATTAAAATAAATTTATTAATTTTAAAAATCACATAATCTAAAAGAATTAAACATCTTTCCATATACATGATTCTAAAAATTCTGTTTTACCAAACCATCTTTTCGTGTTTTAATGCGTAACAAATAAAATTCAATAAAAACACAATTTTTTCTTCAACTTTTCAGTCAAGGTAGTGATTAAAGACATTTAATTATTTTATTTTTTTTGACATATTTTTCAAAAAATAATAATTTATTTAGATTAAATATTTTTTTATTTAATTAATTTAAAATTTGAAATTAATTTTTACGTTTTTCAAGATATCTGATTTTATAAAAAAAACATCTTAAATGTGATATTTTGTAAAAAAATAAAATATTAAAAGTTTTTTTATTTAATTACAAATTTTAATTAAAAAATGTATTTTATTTTTCTTTACAAAATATTTAATTAAAAATAAAATTTTCAAATTAATTAAATTAGCAAAAAAATATAAAACAGATATACATCATCCACGCAGTTCATATGAATATAAATAGAAGATATGCATATATCCCTATTTTATTATCAATATGAAAATTTGAAAAGTTTCAGTCTCCCATAGAAGATAAGCTGTAAGAATCCTTTTTTGAGTTAGCTTTTTATATCCTGATTATATCAGAATCCTCTGATACACTGTGATATGCAAATATATTACATCAATATCAAAACAGATCAAAAGACACGATCCAAGACAGCCCGAACAGCCACCACCACCGCCGGCCCGCAATACTACCGTCGATGCCACCATGCCACCACCTTCAGGCGGCTTTTGCCGCCTCATCCGTACCCTATTTTTCAAGCCTTTTTAAAAATAAATAGCTCTCAAAAAATATTATTTTTTTCAAAAAATAAATTGAAAATAGCCCAAAAACGGCCATCGAAACCGTCCAAAACTGCCGATGTTGCTGCTTAGCGCCGCCACAGCCTTGCCATGCCCGTTTAGGATTTTTACATGGTGTTTTTTACTCCTATTGTTTTCTAAATATTAACACTGATATCCAGTAACATGTTTCTTCAAAGAACACCTCGAAAACAGTCCCAAAAAGCTCAAGAAATAGCCCCAAACAGCTTGTGCCGCTATTGGAAACTGCCACCTGTGTTTCTGCTGTTTTTGTTGCCAATTTGGCCTGATTTGTTTTATGATTTTTGGTATCATTTTAAGGTATATTTATTGCTATTTTATGTTTTAAAAATTTCTCAAAAAATAGCCCCAAAAACGTCCCAAAAAATCAATAAAATGAGCATCGAACCACCTCCGGTGTGGTTATTTCTGTTGATTTTTGGGGCTATTCTTGAACTTATTTTACTGCTATTTTTAATCCATAAATCCTGTAAAAACTCACCAAAAAATCTATTTTTCAAATTGTTAAAAATTACCGCGATCCATTGCCTGTAAAACCCGAAACCACCGCTGGTGCCACCGCCTATTCTTCGTATTCTTGAATATTCAACATGTTCTTAAATATTCTAAACTGATATTTAAAAATAAATAATTGCTATTATATCAAAAACCTATGTCCCATAAGCTCACATTCGATC
>JAOTRH010469327.1:0-27197 GCA_034768845.1 Heliamphora exappendiculata | reverse complement strand
TGTTCAAAATGGGTTAACACTTTCATTTTGGAAATAATAAATATTATCCAATTTAAAGACATTTATTTGTAGGAAATAAATTATTAAAATCATCAAAATTAATTACAGAAGCACTTAGGCTAACACGAACCATCAAGAATCTGGCTTAAAGCCATGCGCTAGGCAATGTACTTGCTCCATTGATATAAGACGGGCCCTCATCCACTAAGCATGATCACCCATAAGTAATCCTGGGCAACCCTATAACCACGTTGATTAGGGACAGCCTTGATCAGCTCACCTTGGTTATACTCAGCTCAGCCTCTGGTCTAATCAAGATAAACTCAGCTTCTGATCTGACAAGGGGTCGTTTCAATAGAATTTCCAGTCATTAACTACTACCTCTTCATCAATGGTCCCCTATTCTCGGTTGTGCTCATCTAAAGCTGAGCACGATTGAGAATAAAATTAGACTATAAATGGAAACACAAGAACCAAACTTTATTTTTCCAACCAGTAGTCCCCTATTCTCGGTTGTGTTCATCTAAAGCTGAGAACGATCGAGGATAAGATCAGGCCGTGGATGAGCATCTAGCTGACTAAAAGGTGACACACGTCATTCGAAAGACTCCCAACCTTTTCAATATCCTGCCAACTGTCACATCATTATGACCTTGCGGCCCTTGGGTTTATCGAGGGGATTAAACGGCGGCGGTGGTTCTTAAAACGAAGGGAGCAATTATTACCCTGTCATGTGGCGAGCGTTGTATCACTCTATCATGGCGTTTTCCCAGCCATGGATGATAATTGGTTCTCAATCATAACCATTAACGTTTCAAACGTTTGTTGATTTTCAAGTCTTTGACAGAAAAGAAGGGGAAATTAAGCTTCTTATTTATATCCTCCCATGCTTCTTACTCCAAACTCAAAGACGGTAACTCTTCTCCTCCATTCGTCATTCATTTCTGCTTTTATATTCAGATTACCGCTTTAAGGAGGATCAAGTAGGTCATTATTCGTGTCGAATCACATCCACTAGGGCTTTAATCTTATGAAGCCTCTCATTGTGAGACCTTGTTTCTTTTATCTTTGCAATGTATATATGTGACATGTTGGTTATCATTTTAATCATTATAAAAAAGCATGTTTTTATATGTTTTATGCATGTGTTAGCTTAGTTATGCATGTTAACTTCAATTTTGGTCCTGTTTTAGCATTGTGACAAAAAAGTTAGACCGCTCGATTTGTCTTTAGATCGCTCAAGCGGTTTGTCTGGCGTGGGTTATATAAAATGTATGAGTGGCATTGGTTTTTGGACCCAAACTTGTTGAACAAGTTTCATTCTCTCTCTTTTGAAAGAAGAACCAAACCCTCGACCTTCTCTCTAGCTTTTTGCTTGATTTAGGCTCGGTTCTTTGTGTTGCGATAATCAATCGTTGATATCCTCTCTGTGGGTTTCGTGTTCATCCGAACGGAATCATGTTTTGACAATTTTGATTTTTTACTGGTACTTAAAACTTTGAGTTTTTGATTCTTTACGGTCGAATTCTAAACTATCTTACTGTAAAATGGTGATATATGTGATTATATGCATTTTTACCGTTTTAAAATGCTATAAATGTCGAACATTGTGTTTAAATCGCGCTTGGTTAGATGAAAAGCATGTTAGGCTTTTTGTATGGTTTATTACAAAGTTGATGGACGTATGTGTACGTGATTTGCAAAAGAATATGGCTTTGAAAACCAAAAGGATCTATGTATATGTTGTGAAAACATGATTTTGGGAGGTTTGGAACTAATCCTTGAGGTTGAGTTGCGATTTCAACGTGTGGTTGATGAATGAGTGCCTTGAAATGTTATGCATGGCTCTGTGCCTCTCTAAATGTATAGCATCTATGTGTGTAACTTGGGTGTGATGACCTGGTATGTTTTTAATTTTAGATAATTAATTAATTGTTCTAAAGGATTAAAATTAACAGTATTACTTTCGGAGGATAAATGATGCATATTACATGCAGTTGAAATACGTTGGGACATTGGAATAATAATTTGTGGTATATTCTGTGGGTCTGAAAATCAAATAAAATAATTTAGAGTTAATTAAAATTGACTTGAAGATAAATCGGTTATTGTGAAACAAATTATATAAATATTATAAAAGATTAAAAGTGTTGATTTCATGTGGGGCATTCTAGAATGTTGTATATATATATATACACACACACACACATTGCATCTTAGCTAAAGTTGAGATGCTTCTAGAGAATAACAGAGAGGAGGGAGAAATGAAGCCTGGTGCAACGCGCGACCAGCCACCGTCGCGCCTCCCTCGCCCCGCCACTGTGATCTCCGGCGTCGCCTTCCCCACACATCCTCGCTGGAGACCTCACCCTGGCCACCTCTAGCAAACGGTGCCGGTGTCTTCCTCCTTAGTTCCCCTTTTTCCTTTTCTCTGTGTATTCACCATGAATGAAACTAAAAGCTTGGAGATTTGATTAAATCTCTTCCACTCTTTCCAATTAAAGAAGCTAAACATCAAATTAGAGGCTACACGTGAATTAATTCGTGCCTAAGGAGCTAGATTTGTTGATGGCCGAGAATCCAGGGTTATGAAAATTGGAGATTTTGGCTCAATGATATAGGATTTTGACTACTTGGTGATATTTGTTTTGATATGTGTTGGATTTTCAGATAAACCCTTAAACCCTGAAATTTTGAGAGTCTTTGGTTAAAATCTTGATTTAACTCATAATTTAATTATGTGATTTTAGGATATTTTGGTATAGTGATTAAATTGGGATTCTTAGTGAGTTAATTGAGTCTTGTAACTTGTAAATTTGTAGGTTTGAGCTAGATTGATAATTTAATGGGAAAATTTGAAAACTTTATATATTTAAATCTTAGTTTTGGTGGTGGTTTCATAGAAATTGGACGGAAGACCGAAATTGAAATCGTTGAATGGTTATTAATCTTTGTAACTTGATAAAATTTGGATTAAAGATTGAATTGAGAATTTAAATTCATAGATTTGGAAGTTCGAGATGGGAATACTAGTCCATGCAGTTATGTGTTGTTTTTATGAAAATTAACTAAAATGAAAAATATATACAAAGGTTTAAATGCTGAGATTTGGAGATTTACTTTAAAATCGTAAGTTGAAATTAAAGTCAACCCAAGTATTTGAAAGAAAACCTTGTATATAAAGCTTAAGTGTGTGTTTTAGTAAAGTGTTGACTGTATGAAGGTTAACTTGATGGATTTAGAAACTTTGATATAAACAGTAATTTAAATGGACTTAAATTCATGAACTTTGATACAGATTATTAGGTTTGCATCGTTTTGACTATATTTTAACTTGTGGGATAGTCAAACCAAAAGTTGGATTTAATTTATGAAATTTGAGATTTAACTTGGAATCTTGGAGTTGCATCGTGAATTGGTAATACCTACTCAATTATAGTATGATCATGTATATTGGTGTTGGATTTGGAAAAATTAATGTTGATATTTTGGGACACAACGAAAGTGGAAAATTTGTACATAAAAATCTTATCATGGGATTGAGCTATATTAAGGTGAGGATAATGGATACAAATTAATGAGTTTAAACCATTATTTTGTAATTATTGTATGGATCCATGAATTATGAAAATTGAGTGGAACCTTAGGTTGTTTACTTGAAATTGAAGTTGGTCTCCAATAATTGGATTAAACTATGTGTCTAAATCTTCAATGTAGTCATCCATGAATACAATGATAAATTGAGATATAGGATTCAAGATGGAATCTAAGGTTGTTCGAATTGGATACATTGATCTAGTTGGATGTTATGTTGTATCTAACATGTTGGGTTTAGAGGGAAGAATAAAAAATGAGAGTTGAATTTGTAGTTTAACTTGGAGTATGAGAACTTTTGCTTAGAAACCATGGTTGGAATTGTTATGAAGATTGAATTTCATAAAAGTTAGTCGAATTGTGGGTCAAACTCTAATTAAAATTATATGTAATATTTGGATTGATGATTAACTCATTTGGATAAATTTACAAATTAAATTACATGGAAGTGGAGAATCTAAACATAAATCTTAGTTGTGACCTTTATTTGGTGTGAACTCTAGTTGGTGATGTTGTGAATCTTGAGTGGTGCAAACATGAAGTTAACTATGTAATACCCCCGACCCTACTCGTGGCAACGATATTGTCTGTTTTGGGCAAAAATTCTCACGATTTTGTTCTTTCTAATGGGTCACCCATTCTTGCATTGCTCTCACCCAAGTACGCTTAACGGCGGAATTCTACTAAGGTCTCTACCACTTTGGAAAATGCCTTATTGAATGTAGGGGTCCAAGATTTTTCCTTTATAACCCAAGAACTCTCTCTCCCTTTCTAATGTGGGATACTAGGATATCACAATCTACCCCCCTTAGAGTTGCACGTCCCTATGCAGTAGCCTGCCAGCCCTTATCGACCCATCCACTCAGTAGTCCGCCCACATGTCACGCGAGATGGCAAGGGCCCACACTCGGAGGTGAGGAGAGTCAACTCTGATACCATTTATAACACCTTAACCCTACTCGTGGCAACGATATTATCCTCTTTGGGCAAAAATCCTCATAATTTTGTTCTTTCTAGGGGGTCACCTATCCTTATATTGCTCCCGCCCAAACACGCTTAACTGCGGAGTTCTCATAGGGTCTCTAGGGGGTCACCTATCCTTATATTGCTCCCGCCCAAACACGCTTAACTGCGGAGTTCTCATAGGGTCTCTACCACCTGGAAAAAGACCTCGTTGAATGTAAAGGTCCAAGGTTTTTCCTTTATAACACAGGAACTCCCTCTCTATTTTCGATGTGGGATACTAGGATATCACAAACTGAGTGACTTGAACTACGATAGTGTTATATTAACCCAAGGAATTAATTATATGAGACTTCAAAATTATAAATTATAATCTTGAATAATGAACCGAGTTGGCTATATACTCAAAATAATTGTGTGACACTAAACGTATGTGATTTCTATTGAATGAGAGGAAGCAATTGTGATTTTTGAATGAGTAATTTAAGTTAGTTACGAACTAAAGATCTGAACTTGGAAATCATGGAATTGTTGAATGAATTGAATATGTATATAATCACTTGGGAAAAATGCTAGTATATGTTTTGAGTAGAGTTTGATGGGGAGAACTAAAATGTGGTTGGATTCATGGCTAAAATGATGAAAATGGAAATTGTTAAATGAATCGGGAATCAAAATGGTTTGGTATCGAGTTGCCTCCCGAGTGTTCCATTAAAAAATTGCAATGGTTTGGTATTGGTTTGGTAATGTTACGCCCCGTCCTCCGGGTACGTCAGGACATACATAAATATAAATAAAGGGATATTCTAGCCATTCATTCGTATTTACATATCATAAATATTGTATCATAAAAGAGTTTGAATTGTTGAAAAGTACATAACGATTACAGTTTCACCAAGAATTTTCAAAATCTTATAATAGTTGCAGGGAAACTGAATAAAAGGACAAAAATAGAGGCCTCGAATCCTCAGAATGCATCAGTGGGGTCCACATGTTCCTAGAACTCACCATATTCTTTAAATCTTTCTTCTCCCTCTAGGACGACTTCCTCCAAGTACTCCTCCTCACCTGTGACACAAATGCCATGAGCCAAAGTCTAGTAGAAAAACACTCCAAACCTTTAAACCTTTAAACCTTTTAACCAATCTCATAGCATAAAATTTACTATAACGCATGTTAAGAACACTTAAGCACACTTTAAATTCAAGGAGACGAACAAATTTATAACAGAATAATAGATAAGTCAATAAACATGCGAGTATGAGATGCCGTGTATGCAATGCAGATACCTAACTCGACATACACCAAGATCATAACAGGAATTCCACATTGGGAATTACCAGAGTAGACTTTTATGGGTAATTGATCACCAAAGCCATCAGCGTGCCTCGTTGCGAATAGTAAACGCTTGCTTAGGCTTCATGCCTCAGTTGTTTTACTCAATGGCAACAGCGTGTAGTCCGCACTATCCTCAAAGCCAACAAAATTCAATAGTCAATAATCAATCATATAATAAATGGTTTGTCCCACCTTAAGATTCGTGATGCCTCCGCTGGTATCAACCCAAAGTCTAAGCCATCAAAACCAAAATGCTAGCGACGAACCCACGGTGCCCAATAACATTCATAATAAACTATTTCAAACACCGGGATGTACCCAGGGTATATAAACCAAATTTGTAACACCGGAGACACACCCAGGGTGTACAAGGGGAATATATTCTAAAATATTTACAAAAATGGCAACTATAGACGCCCTAAACTTAGAACCAAGAAGAACAATAACCCATCCCAACAACGATTTACACAATTGGACTCCAATATGCCAGAATGCAAGTGACAATATTCATGATGTATAGTATGGATCTCAAATGCAACTATCTATAGCATGGCATCAACTAGTATGGCAAAGTTCATGGTACAACTCACGAAGCATAAGTATAATTATGTGAAGCGCAAGTTCAATACTCAAGATACAATTCAAACTTGATGGCATGAGTTCTAGTCATCGTTCATTCACTTAAAAATACTAATCAACTAAGTCAAATCAATCAAAACATAAACTCGAGTTGGTCTTAGTTTTGGGGCATCTAATCAAGTCAAAATGAAAATGAGTCCATTTTAGATATGTCCTATTTTAACATGTCCCCTACAAGTCTCATGAAGGGTTCTAGGGGTGGTTATTTGAAACTAGTTGAAGATATAAGTCATTTTGTAAAATAGGTTCTGTTAGCCGCTAAACCCTCAGCAAAACCGATTTTGGACAGAGAGTTTGAAACGGGTTTAAGGGGCTTTCTCGAGGCATATAGGTCTGAATTTTGAAAAAAAAGTAGTTCAATATGTTACCTGCAATATTCATGTAGACCACTTTTAGATTAGGTCACTAAAAATAAAGGTCTTTGGCTGTACAAAAATATGTGCCAGAAGTGTCCTTTAATGGATGATCCAAAACAGAGAGTTTCAATGGCGTTTTGACCTATCAAACCTAAATATTTTCGGCTCCCTTTTGGTGGGTAGTTAGATATAAATGGTATCTATAACTTTTATGTTTTGGCCAAAGCTTGGATCTCATTGTAAACTAGGGTTTTTAGGTCGATAATGTTGACTGGTCTAAAAATGACACATTTTGGTAGAATTGAAATATCTCGAGATTTATTTACTCAAATGAGTTGAAATCAACTTTGGATGAAAGATAACACAAAAATATAAATTTGGACATAAAGAACATGCTTAGATCAATTTTTTACATTGAGTGATGGAGTTCCAAAGATCAAGAAAGAAACATTCAAGTTCTCAAAATTTAGGTCCTTATATGTTCATGTCTCCTACTTATGATTGGTCATGGTTTTGTCCCATTTCTTTGCATACTTGTATTTTAGACATGAATATCAATGTTTTAGAATACTTTTAAGTAATCAAACTTAAAAATAACAACGCACAACCACATCTCATATCATTCAAAAACATAACAGCCCCTATTTCTCAACTACAATGCCTTTTCGGTTTGTTTTTGGTTATCGATTTTTAAGGTGTTAAAAGAGATAAGTTGAGAGATATTTTGGGTGATATTAGATATAAGGTTAAGAGATTTTACTTACTTATTTAGAGGCTCAAAGAGTGGTAGGATAGAAGGGCTTAGCTTTAGAAAACACTCCTTGATTTCTTAGCTCCTTTCTTCTTTCTTTCTTCCCTCAACTCACCCAAACTCTTCAAGAACATTCCAAATTTGGTTTTTCTCCCTTTCTTGGCCGAATATAATGGAGGGGAAAGAGGGTGTTTGGCTTGTTTATATAGGAAAAAGACTAGGGAACCAAATGATCACCTTAAGTCCTTTTTTTCTTTCATTTCACATGGGTGACAAGACATGGTGCAATATTTGAGAGATATATATCAGATTTGGTTGAGGGATTTCGGCTAAGGGTCAGTTTGGGAGACAAAAATCTGATCTCACATCAATTTTGGGATTTTATCTTAGTTTGCGTGCTATTTTGTGCAAGAAAATGCTTTAAAAGTTAATTTGATGTATTTTTTGTGTCTTTTCCTACTAAAACTTATTATTTTAGTATGTTTATGATAAATTTAGTATTCTTATGAATTATCATAATTTTTATAGAAATTGTTTCAATATATGTAGTTTTTTAAGTCAAATTAAGCTAGTTTGATAAAATATAATTTTTTGACTTATTTTAGTGTGTACGAACTTCAATAATAATTTGTTTGCTTTTGTAAACCTATAATACCATATTATTATGTATATTACTTCTTTAACAACTGTTGGATCACCATAATTTGACACTTTTCTAATCTTTTTAAGCTTAATAAAAGAAAAAAGTTACTTTTTGGCACAACTTCTAAGGTGGCCGGTCACTAAGGCATATTTTTGTCATTTTTGATGTTATTTTATCTTTTGCTACTTAATTGTACTTAAATCCTTGATTTAGGATGTTCATGTGTCAAAATTTGGGTTCTTAAAACTTTTTGCTGTACTAGGGGCAAAATGGTTATTTTACCTAAATTATGAGAATTCTTGATTTTTTAATTCATTATTGCATGATAATTACTTAATTTAGAATGTTAGGAGGTTCTCCGAATGTTAAAGTTTTGTTGCTTGAGTTTTAGACCTTTTAGGGTGTCTAGATCGAACTTAGGATTTTTGAGTCGAGTTAGGGTTTCGAACCTCTTCTGTGTTTTATGGCCTCATGGCTATCTATCACTAATACTTAGGGTTTGGGCTCGGTCTTTACACGGGTCATTATCAATCAAGTTGTTACAACTAGGGTCTGAACCGGGTCGTTACAAACTACCATCTTGAATAAATCTCGTCCCGAAAATTTTGTCCCATACTTCATCATATGGAAGGTTGAGGATGATTTACTAACATCACTTCTCTTCGAAGTTGTGTCCATGTTTACTTGAGTCGTTCTTTATTAAGGGTGTGGACAAGGTCAGGCTTATACATTTAACAAGTTACAGTGACGATTGTTTCGCCTTATAAAAATCTTGGACCCACTACTACACAACTTTTAAGATCAAGTCACATACCTATGGCGCATGGGTTACTTGATTAGTGTTAACCTAAAAGCTTTTATCCTTCAAGCGTACCTTTTCCTAAGAAGACGCAACAAGTTTAACTAACGTATAACTTAGAGTTTGTGAATACAGCGTACCTCCGATCATCAACACATACTCCTTTTTCTCCTGTGAGGGGCGATGGCTATTGTAGTTTAATCCTCTCCATAGTGAGCATTCAGACCTTTTATGTCCGGACTTCCGGCAGTGATAACAAATTACTAATTTGGGCACCATTTTTCCTAGTTGTTCCCTTCTGTCATCTTGAGAGTAAGGTTTTGAGCACGTGAACTTCTTGTTGTTCCTTAGTGGTCCTCCTCGATTGTCTTCTCCACTTTTTAGTGGGCAATGAGCCATCCTATACTGTAAGGGCTTGGTACCTATTTATTTTATTCTTTTATTTTTTCAATAAGAGAAGAGAAGAAAATAAATTTGGGCGTGGATGCCATAAAATTTTGCTCGTTAACGGTTAACTTAACGATATGTGAAAATAAAATGAAAAGATTCGAAATATTTAAATGTGAACAAAGTTGGAGGTTTAAGTTGAATTTTAAAAAAAATCGCAGAATTTCGGTTAAGGGATCACCGCTCGAGCGGTGGGGGTCCGCTCGAGCAGACTATCGGGATGAGTTTAGAATGATCCAGAAGATTGAAGATATTTTGGGCGATTACATATATGTGTACATATGTGTCACGTGAGAGAGAAAACCACCCCCATCTCTTCTCCTCCTTTGCTCTTCTTCTTCTTCCATTCTAGAGAGAGAGAAAGAGAGACCCACACTCCACATGAGAACCTTAGCCCTCTCCCATGGAAATCGAAGCTTTGAAGCTAGATTGGGAATAAGTAAGAGTGGAAATCAAGCTTTGGAGCAAGGAGGTGGAAGATGGAGCATCATGGAGGCAAGAACACCCAAGATCCAAACCCTAAGAGGGAGAAATTGGAGTAATATCAAGCTTTGGAGCAAATTCGAGGTAGGATCTAGATTCTCTCATATGTTTGTGTTGATTTGAGTTAATAATTTGATATATGAGTAAATTATAGTAGGTTTCATCCATGATTTGAACGGTTAATAGAGTAATGTGTGAGTCGGATTGGATTTTCAGAAAGAATTGAGTTTTTGAGAAAAGAATAACCTTGATTTGTTCAAATTGATTGTATAAAAGTGTTTATGAGACTTGAATCCAATGTTTTTATGGTTAAAATTGAGATTTGAGACTTAATTGATGAAGGGTTAAGGGTTTTGAAGTTAGAAATGTGAAATAGGGGTAAATCTGGAGTTTTCTCAGACGACAACGCGCTCGAGCAGAGCCCTGTCCGCTTGAGCGCTCAACTGGCAGAGAGTTGGGCGCTCGAGCGCCCGACGTCCGCTTGAGCATATTGACTGCATAGGGCCAACTTTGTTTGATCATATCTCCCTCATCTGGACTCCGAATTGGGTCGCTCTTATACTCAAATCGAAGCCCCAAAAGTTATCTTTCCAACAAGACTACTCTCATAAAACAATTCTTTTTAAAAAAAAAGATATGATCAAATAAGTGAGAGTATGTCAAAATTTTAAAGGCATTTCTCACCCGTTTTTAGCCAAATGTTTTCGAAAAATGTATTTTCATTAATGTTGGTCCTTTTTACTAAGTTTCTAATTCCTTGAGCTAATGACACACCTATATATTTATCTAGATTGAGTAAAGAGGCACACATTGATCATATTGGTTGGGTTTTCCATTACAATAAAAATGAGTTTCAAATTGATAGGTATATATATACATGGTGGGTGTTTTCTTTTAAAATAATGTGATCTTTTGCTATCAATCTTGCGTTATTAGTACTTGGTGACATTGAAGTGACGATGTGAACTATGAGAAATTATATAATGAAATTATTTACTAGAATTGAAAACCTACGGTTGAATGTGGAACATGCATAATGAGGGGCTGCGGTCCTGCGGTGAATGCCTGCGAAAATTCATGCATAATGAGGGGTTGAGGTCCTACGGTGAAAGCCCGCGAAGGTTTATGAATTAAGTTAGGCTGGCAGCTCCTCGGTGAAGGACCAAAAATTTGCGCAAGATGGGGATCACTTGCCCACGGGTTAGTCCCCGAAATATGATGTTGTATCGTGGTGAGTTATAGAGTTATATATTACCCAATGGTTTTGCGTAGCCTATTGGAATAATAGGGAGGGGTTTATATAAGCTGCACCCAATATCAATTCATTAATTGTAATAAATTAATTGTGATACAGTTTTTGTGATAAACTGGGTAATGAAAATGTGATTTGGTTTTTTTGTGAAAAACCAAGAAAAGAGAATAAATGTGAACGAAAGGAATATGTTGAAAGGGGCTTAATGAATGAATAACTTGGCGTGTGTGGGTGTGTGTGTGTGAATGAATTACAAATTTATAGAACTTGTATTTTTATTTTGGTTGCACCCATCACACCTCACAAATCATGCATTACATCTGAGTTAATCTATATCCTACGAGTTTCGGCTCGCGTACGACTGCTAAACCATTTTTCAGGTTTTGAGGAGAACTGATGATACCGAGATGATGGAGGCATTTTGGGAATGGGCTAGAAGATGGGTCTAGCATTTCTTTTCTTATGCCATATGTACACATAAAGCTAAAGGATTTGATGTCTTTGATCTTGTTCTTGTATTTTAGATAATCGGGCGAGTGAAATGATATACTGCTTTGTAAATGATCTTGTGGGACTTGAAGCATTAATTAGAATTTATTATGCGTCGGTGAAATAAAAATATGGTTGTTCAAGAAAATATTTATTCCTAAGTGAGTTTTGAATTCAAATCTAAAGTAAAATTAAAATGTGTTAATGGATGACCTTTAGAAGGGTCAGTTTGGGTTAGTCCACCGGTCCCCGGGGGTCGGGGTGTGACAAAATGGTATCAGAGCTCTAGATTTGAATACCTAAGAACCGTGGGAGACCTTAGTATGTGACCTGTTTGATGAGGTTAGGCACCACTACACGGGATGAACTGTGTGCTTGCATGGGTTTGTGATTGAATTGTCTTACGCGTGTTGTGTTATGTGTTTATATGAGCATGGAGGGTTGAGTCTTAGGGTGATGTGGCATGCCATATGGCGTCCGGTCAACTACTTTGGGGTTCAAAATAGAAAATCGTTTGGGCAACGTTCTTTCTATGAGAAATCTGAATTAGTTACCCAGATTGTCGCGTTGGTCTGAGGCTTTCCCTCGGTATGTGAATATGTGTTAATGTGACATGACTAGGTGTTGAATAGTGTGTAGCTTGGTATTAAGAGGTTAAGTTGAGTTTAACCTAGTTGGGTGTAGTGATATCCTTGCTGTAGGGATTATGCCTGTGGGACTAGGACGAGTTGTGATCTGGATGGTGGTAGGAGTGGTGGAATTACAACCCGGTGGTAAGTGATTGTGGTGGGTGTAAGCTCGTGAAATGAGCATTAATTGTTTGGAGTGTGTCATACCCATGTGAGTTGGGGTGATTGTAGTTAGTCGCCTGTATTATGTTGTGTTGTCAGTAGTTTGATGGAGAAGCTGAGTAGAGTGTATAAAATCCTTGGAAGTTGTTTGTTATGGATGGATATGATGCGTGGTTTTAGGCGCGTTGAGGATTATATACGTCATGAGCCGTGCTATGTCTTGAGCCGTGCTGTATCATGAGCCATATACCCCGAGATTGGGTATGGACGGGAGCATAGTGGACGGAAGCAAAATAATCTCCGCCCTAAGTGTGTTAGAAAGTCTATGCTTAAGTACGTGGTTGGGAATGTCCCTTACCCTGAGGGGTGTTATTGGTAACCACCATGGCATCTTGAGATTTTGAAGGTCAGATTGATGACCCTTGTATTTTCCTTATGGCGTGGTGCTGAGATGTGTTTCTTAATAAAAAGTTAAAAGCATATGTGGAAAGCATGTGTGAATTGAAGATGTTATTGATGGGTTGGTTATCGAGTGATGTGATGAATGAAGATTCGAGGTTGTTTGGAAAGTTTCACGGAGAAGAGTTTTGTGACTCGAGTCGTCGTTCTCAAGAGTAAGGGATTGTGTGGAATACATAGTGTTTGATAAGAAGGTGAGTGTGTGAAGTTCGTGGGGCATGGTATAGATGTTGTTGGTATAGCTGACTCAGTCGTTTCGGGATGATGTGTTGGTATGAGGAGGTCCCATGAGGGGATGATGTTGGTAGTATATGACATGGCGTAAGATTTAGAGATGGTGAGGTTATCTTGCCCTTAGAGGCGAGGGATAGGATGGTGCCGTTTGGTCTATAATTGGTAGGTGAGGTTCGTTTTGTTCGTGTTGCGTATGGTTACTATCATGTTCGGATAGTAGTGTGCCGGTGGTACTTGTATGGTGACATAAGAGACGGGTGTTCTCGGTTGAATATTTTGTGTTTTGGTGGATGTACCAGAGTCGCGAGTTCGAGATTGTTATGTGGTTTTACCTACCTGTTTGGTTGTTACCCCCTGTTGGGAATCGAGTGACGTGACCTGATTCTATGAAGAGATATTATATAGTGATGTGAGTATACGTAGTGTTGTTGTCTTCGGCGGTTAACCGGCGAGGGTTGGTGGACATGCGATGTATCGTTGGTATGTGAAGGAGTAAATGATAGTTAATGTGTTCGAGTAGAAATCTAAGTGTGAAGATCTAATACAACAAATGATATACGCATTATGAACGGTGGTCAATATCGTTTGTATGATAATGATCGATGTCTTTGCTAGGGGCTTGTGGTTAATCTCTTCTTGAGCCGAGTGAATAATGGTTGCTCTAAAAGGTAATGACGTTAAGTGAGAACCTAGCATTAGTTCGTGGTTTTCCTAGGAAGAAAGATGTTTCATAATTGGTTGATCGATGTGATTGTTCGTTGTTGGTAGAAATAAAGCGTTAAGATCATAAGAGCGCGGATTCGTTTGTCCATAGTTTCTTGAAAAGCTTGGGTGAACCCGAGTGTATGGGTGGTGTTTCTAAGGATGTAGCTTGGTTTGTATGAAATGCTGGTAGCTTTAAGTTTAGTTGGGTGAGGTCCCTAAGAGAGTTCAGTGGTTTAATTGTTTATGTGGTGAGATCCTCAAGTATCGGTTCTATGAAATTCCTAGGGGAATACAGACCCGTGATTTGGCTGATTAAGAGATCGTGCCTGGGAACCAAGTTAGGTGCATGAGGTTTGAAAGGACCGTAAAAGTGTTCGATAGTATGGCTGACCTGGTGCTGAGACGGTGTGTTTTGAGTATTATATGTCTGGAGGTTGTTTCTGTCTGACCATAGATTCAGAGGTGAGTGTTCTATTTGCTGGCACATGGGAACGGAGTATGTAATGATAAGTTTTAATAGTATATCGTGTCGTTTAGGTGACCTGAAGCGATAGGCGAGAAATTGTAAGTTAAGATGTCTGTGATAGGTGTGTGCTTGAGAAGCAGAAGTGCAGGAGGTGCTTGCATGGTTGTGGCGATTACTAATAACTTTGGATGAAAGGTCTCAGAATTTAATTTCCTTTGTTTGGTGTCGTGCACTTTCTATGTGAGTTGTTTGGACTATGAGCTAAAGGCCATAGCATGGCAATGATTTGTCTAATGGGAGTTAGGTTTCTGAAGTGCAACCTTGAGAAGTGAAGTGATTGCGCGATGAAAATATTGGTGTTGTGTCCCAAGTATCTGACGGGTGACGAGTTTATAGTTCTATGGGATGTGTAATACAAGGTATAAGGATTAACGATGTTTCTACGCGTGGAAATGAGGTCTGAGAGTCAAGAGTTTAAGTGTAGTTGATGACCTAGGTATCATAATTGAGGTTAATGGTAGTTATGTAGTTATGGGCTATGTGACCTCAAGAAGAGATTTCCAGGATTTTGTGAAGACCAAGCGTTGGTGGGTAGTCGGAGTATGTTGAAATTGAGTCATGGTTCCTAGTTGTTTAGGAAAGATGGAAGTTTTAGTGGATTGGTGTTCGTGTTGTGATTCTTAAATGTGTACCTAAACATGGGTACTGCCGAATTGGGTGATCGGAAGACTGAGTTCCTTGTGAGTGTTTTGGATGGAGTCTATTTGCTCTATTGAGTGGATATAAATACGTAGAGTTGCGTTCTCTCTGAAATTGAATTGATAAATTAGAAGTGTTCATCTTATGGATAAGGAAATTAGTGTTGAGACATAAAGTTCCATCTATAATGATCCACTGTGTATTGTTAACCGTTGTATGCAGTTTGTTCTGGATTATGTCAGTATAGTTATGCCTCTACCTCTTGACAGCATGGAAAATTTGTTGGAACCTTGTGGCTAGGGTACTCATGTGACGTAATTCTGACAGGCTCATGTGAATCTGGATTCGTGTTTTGTTTGGAGCTTTAAACTATTCAGAGTTTTTAAAGTGTGAAGAATGGTTAACCGTTCGAAAGAAAGATGCGCGTGTATATGATAGTGAAGAGGAGTAGGGGCAATACAAGTGCAGAAGATTACAAATTATTTAATCTGAGGCATGGTAGACTTGGAAGACTAATGGGTATGTGTATGGCGTTATGAAAAAGGATGCGATTCAGTTTGTATTGGTGAGCGTGTACTTGTCAGGTGTTTGATTCCTGTGATATGCTTAACCCTGGTGATTCATGGGGTTCAGGTGGCAGTGTCAACTTCAATGGTTAAAAGACTAGAGTGATGAAGTGCAAGTGGTTGTTTGGTTTTAAGTTTTTGATAGTTGGTTGGTTGTAAGGGGCATGGGTGATTGTTGGAGGTAACACGCATGGGTGATTGTTGGAGGTAACACGTGGAACCCTTGTGCACAATGTCTGAGTTTGGCAACATGTGTTTGGGTTGGAAGAGTAGTCCTCGGTATACATTGGAGTACGGTAGTGACTTAGACCTTAATATGATGATGTTGAGAAATCTTTGGGATGGTGAAAACCTATGCTGCATAACGCTATGTGTAAGGATGTTTAGCCTTCGAGAACATATAGGTAACGTGAGATGGTGGTCATGGAGGGATAGTTGGTGATCAACAACAAAGTGGTTGACTGCAACTCTGGCATGAATATTCGTCTTCGGAGGTTAGGCCTGATGGTAGTCTGGCACTTTTGGATAAGAGACGTGTTAGCATCCGTGAGTCCTATTATTTTGAAAGAATGATCAAGATTGTGAACTAAGAAAGGCATTATGTAGATCGAACGACTAGAGAAGTGTGAAAAGTGTTATTAAGATTAAAGGATAGTTGGCGTTACCTAAGACGAATTTCGGGGACGAAATTCCCAAAGGGGGGAAGGTTGTAAGGACCTGGTACCTGTTTATTTTACTATTTTATATTTTCAATAAGAGAAGAGAAGAAAATAAATTTGGGTGTGGGTGTCATAAAATTTTGCTCGTTAACGGTTAACTTAGCGGTATGTGAAAATAAAATGGAAAGATTCGAAATATTTAAATGTGAACAAAGTTTGAGGTTTAAGTTGAATTTTAAGAAAATTTACAGAATTTCGGTTCAGGGATCACCGCTCGTACGGCGGGGGTTCGCTCGAGCGGACTATCGGGATGAGTTTAGAATGATCCAGAAGATTAGAGATATTTGGGAGGATTACATATATGTGTACATATGTGTCACATGAGAGAGAAAACCACCCCCATCTCTTCTCCTCCTTTGCTCTTCTTCTTCTTCCATTCTAGAGAGAGAGAGAGAGAGAGAGAGAGAGAGAGAGAGAGAGAGAGAGAGACCCACACTCCACATGAAAACCTTAGCCCTCTCCCATGGAAATCGAAGCTTTGAAGCTAGATTGGGAGTAAGCAAGAGTGGAAATCAAGCTTTGGAGCAAAGTGGTAGAAGATAGAGTATCATGGAGGCAAGAACACCCAAGATCCAAACCCTAAGAGGGAGAAATTGGAGTAATATCAAGATTTTGAGCAAATCCAAGGTAGGATCTAGATTCTCTCGTATGTTTGTGTTGATTTGAGTTGATAATTTGTTATATAAGTAAATTATAGTAGGTTTCATGCATGATTTGAAGGGTTAATACAGTAATGTGTGAGTGGGGTTGAATTTTCATAAAGAATTGAGTTTTTGAGAAAAGAATAACCTTGATTTGTTCAAATTGATTGTATAATAGTCTTTATGAGACTTGAATCCACTATTTTTATGGTAAAAATTGAGATTTGAGACTTAATTGATGAAGGGTTAAGGGTTTTGAAGTTAGAAATGCGAAATAGGGGTAAATCTGGAGTTTTCTCGGGCGACAGTGCGCTCGAGCAGAGCCCTGTCCGCTCGAGCGCTCAACTGGCAGAGAGTTGGGCGCTCGAGCGCCCGATGTCCGCTCGAGCATACTGACTGCATAGGGCCAATTTTGTTTGATCATATCTCCCTCATTCGGACTCCGAATTGGGTCATTCTTATACTCAAATCGAAGCCCCGGAAGTCCTCTTTCCAACAAGACAACTCTCATAAAACAATTTGTTTTGTAAAAAAAGATATGATCAAATTAGTGAGAGTATGTCAAAATTTTAAAAGCATTTCTCACCCGTTTTTAGCCAAATGTTTTCGAAAAATGTATTTTCATTAATGTTGGTCCTTTTTACTAAGTTTCTAATTCCTTGAGCTAATGACACACCTATATATTTATCTAGATTGAGTTGAGAGGCACACATTGATCCTATTGGTTGGGCTTTCCATTATAATAAAAGTGGGTTTCAAATTGATAGGTATATATATACATGGTGGGTGTTTCCTTTTAAAATAATGTGATCTTTTGCTATCAATCTTGCGTTATTGGTACTTGGTGACATTGATGTGATGATGTGAACTATGAGAAATTATATAATAAAATTATTTACTTGAATTGAAAACCTACGGTTGAATGTGGAACATGCATAATGAGGGGCTGCGGTCCTGCAGTGAAAGCCCGCAAAGATTCATGCATAATGAGGGGCTGAGGTCCTGCGGTGAAAGCCCGCGAAGGTTTATGAATTAAGTTGGGTTGACGGCTCTTCGGTGAAAGATTGAAAACTTGCGCAAGATGGGGATCACTTGCCCACGGGTTAGTCCCCAAAATGTGATGTTGTATCGTAGTGAGTTATAGAGCTATCTATTACCCAATAGTTTCGCGTAGATTATTGGGATAATAGGGAGGAATTTCTATAAGCTGCACCCTATATTGGTTCATTAATTGTAATAAATTAATTGTGATACGATTTTTGTGATAAATCGGGTAATGAAAATGTGATTTGGTTTTTTTTTTGTGAAAAACCAAGAAAATAGAATAAATGTGAAAGAAAGGAATATGTTGAAAGGGGTTTAATAAATGAATAACTTGGTGTGCTTGGGTGTGTGTGTGAATGAATGACAAATTTATGGAACTTGCATTTTTATTCCAATTGCACCCATCACACCTCACAAATCATGCATTACATCTGAGTTAATCTATATCCTACGAGCTTTGGCTCACGTTTGACTGCTAAACTATTTTTCAGGTTTTGAGGAGAACTGATGATACCGAGATGATGGAGGCATTTTGGAAATGGGCTAGAAGATGGGTCTAGCATTTCTTTTCTTATGCCATATGTACACATAAAGCTAAAGGATTTGATGTATTTGATCTTGTTCTTGTATTTTAGATAATCGGGCGAGTGAAATGATATATTGCTTTGTAAACGATCTTGTGAGACTTGAAGCATTAATTAGAATTTGTTATGCGTCGGTGAAATAAAAATATAGTTGTTCAAGAAAATATTTATTCCTAAGTGAGTTTTGAATTCAAATCGAAAGTAAAATTAAAATGTGTTAATGGATGACCTTTAGAAGGGTCAATTTAGGTTAGTCCACCGGTCCCCGGGGTTCAGGGGGTGACATATACCCTAGCTAGTTGCACTTATAACAAGTTCTTATTGTTGATTATTGTTGTTTTGTGGCCTTGATCTAAACCTCTGTTGTTCGGAAAAAATCCTTCTTCTTAGGCGCTAGGATATTTTGTACCCTTAGGTTCGATAAGTCCCATGATCCAATCTGGGGTGCCTTCCCCTGTGATTGATCCAAATTGACTGCTAGGTCTTGCAAGATTTGTGCGAGGCTCGAGACGTCCACTTCCTCCCTGATCTCACTTACTGTTACTGAGCATCCATGGTTCTGTCCTTGTCCTGCATCTTTAAGAAAGAGAAAAGGGAAAAGGGTCATTGAACTATCCAATACAGTTAGTTCTACTTATAAGGTGAAGGCATGACACAACATGTTTATTAGCATGAAAAGTCCTATTCAATGAGATCCCATTGTTCTTACTGTAGTTTGTATAGAATTACAAAACGGTTAACACATGGTTACCATCCTGGGCTCTATATGATTTCCTATATTGGACCCTAGGTCTCACTTTATTGATTAGCAAAGATCTGTTCCTACCAATTAGTCCCTTTTATTTCTATTTTGCACATTGATGACTTACAGCATTGCTTCTACACAAAACTTCATATAGTTGCAAAAGCTGGCTCGGGAGCTATTGTTGTAGGTGGGCTATGACCAAAGGTAAATATATTCCTTAGCTATCTTTTTAAATCCAATCATGTAAACTCTTAACAAGCCCTTGTCAGCTTGGAAATGTGCGTGCGGATCGTCCATCAATCTGAAGGTGAGATGCGGGTCTCAGTTGAGTATTGTAGAGAACTCACATAGATGCAAAATCTCATGGATGTACTTTTGCTTATAGTCACCGATGTGTTGTGAGGTCTATAAATAGAAGCCGAGCGATCTTAGTGAGGCGATCGACTGTAACCCGAATGTTGTTGGTTTTTTAGGCAATCTTGATAGTCCTGGTGACGAAGTTTGTAGTCATATGTTTTCATTTTTCTTCCAATCTTTTCAAGGGTTACTCCGTTCCTCTTAGCCTCTATCGTTTGTTCTTGACATGCTGGTACATAAGGTTTGAATGTCTCTTCTAATGGCTAGATTATTTTCTCAGATGGTTAGTCATTCTAGTGTAAAACGAACATGATAAAATATATGGTTGGATTAGGGCAGGGCAAGGGATCAAGACTAAGACATTCATTGTTGACCCAAATAGAGAGGTCGGTTGGGGCTCAGATTCATTAGATATAAGAGTTGAACAATTAGTGAAGATTACGAAGGGGATGTTCTCGGGACCAATCTGTACAACATCAGATCTTGATAAGAGATATGTTTAAGTAATGGGTAGCCAAAATAGATATTTATCCTAAAGTTACGTCGGCCTAACATACTTCAATTCGAGCATCTAAGTCGACTCCCCAGGTTGGGATTTCAAGAGTAAACAAAGAATTCACAAAATTAGTACACAAAAGTGTGGTATCAAGATCGAGAGAACTAAATGAGGGCAAAAGATTTCACCCATGTTGAACATTCGAAACTGGTGTTATTAGAAGGAAGGATAAGCAATTAAAGAATTTCAATCGGGTATAAAAATTGATACAAAGGCTTGGGGTAAACGAGAATGGAACTTATAAGGATAAAGTTGCGAGGTTTTGACGGTGGCTCTCGATACAATATCTAAAACCTCTCCTATTGCGTACTCTTATCTACCCCCTTAAAATAAGAGAACTCGTTGCATGAATCTTTGGTCTTCTATCTCGATGCCTTTACTCGTCCTTCGCATGTAGGTTTCTTACTGCTTTTGATCCTGGTAATGTCCTAACACGACTCGCTATACGACTTAGACGAAGTAGTTTTTAGTTCTTATAATGTATAGATGATAATTATAATTAATACAACACATTCTACAGAGCTTCTACGCGATAGAACTCATGGTTTTCTATAACCCAAGGCATGAAGGTTCACTAAACCTAGGCTCTGATACCAACTGTGACACCTCATCCTCCGGACACGTCGGGACATACATAAATATAAATGAATGAATATTCTAACCATTTCTTCATATTTACCTATCATAAATATTATATCATAAAAGAGTTTGAATTGTTCAAAAGTACATAATGATTACAGTTTTACTAAGGATTTTCAAAATCTTACAAGAGTTTGCAGAAAAACTGAACAAAAGAACAAAAATAGAGGTCTCGAATCCCGAGAATACATCAGTGGAGTCGACATGCTCCTGCGACTCACTTTGTTCTTTGAATTCTTCTTCTCCCTTTGGGATGACTTCCTCCAAGTACTTTTCCTCTTCCGTGGCACGAATGCTATGAGCCAAAGTCCAGTAGAAAAATACTCTAAACCTTCTAACCAATCTCACGGCACAAAATTTACCACAACGCATGCCAAGAACACTTAAGCACACTTTAAAGTCAAGAAAATGGACAAATTTATAACAGGGTAGCAGATAAGTCAATAAACATGCAAGTATGAGATGCCGTGTATGCAATGCAGATGCCTAACCTGACATACACCCATATTATAATAGGAATTCCACACTAGGAATTACCAGAGTAAACTTTATGGGTAATTGATCACCAAAGCCATCAGCACGCCTCATTGCGAATAGTAAACGCTTGCCTAGGCTTCATGCCCCAACTGTTTTACTCAATGGCAACGGCGTGGGGTCCGCGCCATCCTCCAGGCTAACAAAATTCAATAGTCAATAATTAGTCATATAATAAGCGATTTGTCCCACCTTAAGATTTGTGATGCCTCTGCCGGTGTCAACCCAAAATCTAGGCCATCAAAACTAAAATGCTAGTGACGTACCCACGGAGCCCAACAACATTTATGATAAACCATTTCAAACACCGGGGACGCACCTAGAATGTATAAACCAAATTTGTAACACTGAGGATGCACCCAGGGTGTACAGGGGGAATATATCCCAAAATATTTACAAAAATAGCAACCAATGACGTCTTAGACTTAGAACTAAGACGGACAATAACCCATCCCAACAACGATTTACACAGATAGACTCCAATATGTCAGGATGCAAGTGACAATGTCCATGATGTATAATATGAATCTCAAGTGCAACTATCTATAGTATGGCATCAACTAATATGAAAAAGTTCATGGTACAACTCACTAAGCATAAGTATAACTATGTGAGGCACAAGTTCAATTCTCAAGATACAATTCAAACTTGATGACATGAGTTCTAATCATCGTAAATTCACTTAAAAACATTAATCAACTATTTCAAATCAATTAAAACATAAACTTGAGTCTCACGATAAAAAGGTATTCAAACATACACAACAACTTTAAAGGCTAAGTTCAAGTATTAAAATTGAAGGGTTGGCAGGGTTTTGGGGAATCTAGACATGGAATCAAGTTATGATTTTCAAATACCATTTAGATAAAAATATTTTTTACAACTTTTATGTTTAACACCAAAGCCAAAACCTAAGGCAAATGGGTGAATAAAACATTCTATGTGAAAATGGTTCAGCACTTTTCTAAAAATTTTACCGAAATTATGCCTTTGTTGGTCTCAATTCTGAGGCATCTAATCAAGTAGAAATGAGCCCATTTTTTGGATATGTTCTAGTTTAGCATGTCCCCTACAAATCTCATGAAGGGTGCTAAGGATGGTTGTTTGAAACAAGTTAAAGAAATAAGCCATTTTATACAATTGGTTCTGTCAGCCAACAAACCCATAGCAGAATCGGTTTTGGACAGTGAGTTTGAAATGGGTTTGAGGGACTTTTTCGAGACATCTAGGTCTGAATTTTAGATGGAAAGTAGTTCAACATGTTAACTACAATATTCATGTAGACCACATTTGGAGTAGGTCACTAAAAAAAGGGTATTTGACTATACAAAAATGTGACAAAAGTGTCCTTTAATGGCTGAACCACAACAGGGAGTTTCAATAGGGTTTTGACCTATTAAACCTCAATATTTTGGGCTCATTTTTTGTGAGTAGTTAGATATACATGGTACCTACAACTTTTATCTACAACTTTTTGTCTTCCACTTCACATGGGTGACAAGTTATGGTGCAGTATTTGAGAGATATATACTAGATCTGGTTGAGAGATTTCGGCTTGGGGTCAGTTTGGGAGACTAAAACCTGATCTCACATCAATTTTGGAATTTTATCTTGGTTTGCGTTCCATTTTGTGTAAAAAATACTTTAAAAGGTAATTTGATGTATCATTTTGGTATTTTTTCCTAGTGAAACTTATTATTTTAGTATGTTTATGATAAATTTAGTATTCCTATGAATTATCCTAGTTTCATAGCAATTGATTAAATAGATGTAGTCTTTTATGTCAAATTAAGATAGTTTGACAAAATAGGACTTTTTGACTTATTTTAGTGTGTATGAACTTTAATAATAACATGTTTACTTTAGTCATCAGAGATACTCTCTTAGTGTACCGTTCATGGGCCAGTATTCTTATCAGCATGGGAGGATCACATTTCTTTATCTCATCTGCTTTTGCTTCTGTTTTGGGGTTGGAGATAGACACGTTGGGTAGCACGCTATGTGTAGAGATCCCGGTCGATGGGAACATGGTGTTGGGATGAGTTTGTAGATTCTGTAAGTTAGAGGTCGCCTGCCACTATTTAGAGTTTGATTTCATCATTCTCAACATGAATGTTTGATATCATCTTAGGAATGGATTGTCTTACCTCTTATCGTGCCTATATCAATTGTGATTGACGGAAGGGATCAATTTGTACACTTAAGGGTGATTATTTTGTTTCGTGGGTGATCAGGACGATAGTTCGGTGCCCATGCCTAGTGTTGTGCGAAACTGAGAAAACCTTAGTTTCCTCTTTTCTGGTCTCATGTTCGATGAGGCTTTTGGGGTTCAAGGAGAGTTTTTTCCTGTGGTTTGTGACTATCTGAATGTCTTTTCTGATAATCTATTTGAGTTGCCACTGAGTCATGAGGTAGAGTTTTCTAACGATCTTGTTTTGGGAGCTGATCCTATTTCGATGTTGTCTTATCGTTTTGCACTAGCAGAGTTGCGAGAGCTTAAGGTATAGCTTCAAGAATTGCTAGATAAGGAGTTTGTACTCCCGAGTACATCTCCGTGGGAAGCTTCGGCCTTGTTTGCCAAAAAGAAGGATGGGTCCTTGAGATTTTGTATTGATTATTGAAAGTTAAATCAGGTAACGGTGAAAAGCAAGTATCCTATACCAAGGATTTATGATTTGTTTGATCAATTAAAGGGTTCATGTTGTTTTTCTAAGATTGATTTGAGGTCGGGGTATCACCTGTGCAGGATCAGGGAAGAAGATGTAGCGAAGATTGCCTTTCGAACTCATTATGGTTACTACGAATTTTTGGTCATGCTGTTCAATTTGACGAATGCACCTGCAACATTCATGGACTTGATGAATTGCGTATTACATTCATATCTTGATAGCTTTGTGGTCGTGTTTGTAGACCACATTCTTATCTACTCACCATCTTGGGAGACACATGAGGAACATCTCCGTATTGCCTTGCACCTTTTAAGGGAACATTGATTGTATGCAAAATTTGAGAAGTGTGAATTTTGGATGCCTGAGGTGAAGTTTCTTGGACATGTGGTATCGGGGGATGGAGTATCTATGGATTCTTTAAAGACCAATGTAGTGATGAGTTGGGAATGACCAAAAAATGTATTTGAGATATACAGTTTTTTGGGTTTAGTAGGCTACTACTGACGATTTGTGAAAAAAATTTCTCGACTCGCCGCATTGATGACTCGCCTTATGTGGAAAGGAGTCAAATTAGTTTGGAGTGAGTCTTGTGAGTTAGCATTCCAAGAACTGAGGAAGAGATTAACGAGTGCCCTAGCGTTAGTTATTTCATAACAAGGTTTGGGTTACACAGTGTATTATGATGCGTCGCATGATGGCTGGACATATGTCTTAATACAGGAGGGTAAGGTGGTGGCTTATAGATCTTGGCAGTTGAAAACTCACGAATAGAACTATTCGACATATGACTTGGAGTTGGCAGTTGTGGTTTTACCTTGAAGGCATGGCAGCACTAACTGTACGGAGAGCATTTTAAGGTTTTCTCAGATCACAAGAGTCTGAAATAATTATTTTTTCAGAAGGACCTGAATCTACGCCAACGACGGTGGATGGAGTTTATGGAGGACTATGACTTTGATCTCCGGTGTCACCCTGGGAAGGCCAATGTTGTGGCCGATGCTCTTAGTAGGAGATCTCATGAATCGTTAGCTTTCATTGCCATGCGAGAGTAGGACATGCTCAAGGAGGTTGGCGAGTTTGATTTGTGTCTTAGGGAGACAGAGGAGGGTGCGATCATATTTTCAGTGGTCTCACAACCCATGTTGATTACCCATGTTCTGGAGGCTCTGCAGACATATCGGGATGCTCATATGCTACGTGATCGTGCTGCTAGTGGGGGAGACACCAAGGGATGGGTTGTGAGCCCAGATTATAGTTTGAGATTTATTGGGAGAGTGTTTGTGCCATAGTCATGTCGCGATAATGTGTTACGTGATTTTCACCATTGTTGTCTTGTAGTGCACCCAGGAGGCACTAAGATGTACCATGATCTACGCCGTTAGTTTTGGTGGAAGGAGATGAAGAGGGATGTGGTTCAGTTTATTTCTCGGTGCCTTATTTGTCAGCAAGTGAAGGCAGAACATTTGAGGCCAGCAGAGTTGCTACAGCCGTTGTTAGTATCAGAATGGAAGTGGAAAAACATCACGATAGATTTTGTATCTGGACTTCCTAGTTGCCTAAGGGACATGACACTGTTCAGGTTGTGGTTGATTGACTAACAAAGTTTGTGTACTTTCTTCTCATTTATGTGAAGAATTTCGTGGACAAGTTGAGTAGGCTGTATGTCAGTGAGATTGTCCGGTTACACGAAGTACCTGTATCTATTGTTTCCATTGAGACCCGCACTTTACATCGCGCTTTTAGCAGAGTCTTCAGGTAGCTTTGGGGATGAATCTTCTTTTCAACACTGGTTTTCATCCTCAGACGGATGGTCAGTTTGAACATACTATACAAATTTTGGAAGACATGCTGAGAGCTTGTGTACTCCACTATTTTTGAGGTTCTTAGAAGGATCATTTGCAGTTGGTAGAGTTTAAATATAATAATAGCTATCTGTCTAGCATTGGGATAGCGCCTTTTGAGACCTTGTATGGCAGACTATATAGGTCACTAGTATGTTGGATAGATGTTGGAGAGGCAGCAGTTTTGGAACCCAACTTGGTGTGAAAAATGACAGAGAAGATTACTATGATTTGCCAACACTTGGTGATGGCCCAGAGTCATCAGAAGAATAACGATGATCAAAGAAGGAGGCCTTTAGAGTTTGGGGTGGGGGACCACGTGTTTTTGAAGGTTTCGCCACGCTGAGGTTTGATGAGATTTGGCCATAGCGGGAAGTTATCGCCGCATTTTATTGGGCCGTTTGAAATCTTAGAGAGGATTCGAGAGGTGGCATACCGTATGGCTTTGCCTCCTCAGTTGTCTTCTGTGCACCACGTGTTTCATTTTTTCATGCTTCGAAAATACAAGCATGACCCGTCACATATCTTGGATTGGGATGAGTTGCGAGTGGACGAGGACATATCTTTGGAGGAATGACCCATGAGGATTGTGGATATGAAGGAACTGTTGGCCTGGGTTTGGGCCAGCATCCTGTCGTGGCGGAGGCCCGGCTTTGGGCCGAGTCACAGTTGACTTGTGGCGCTTGGCGTTGACCCTTTAAGAAAATAAAGTTGCACCTTCACCACCACCTGCGGGTTTTGGTGAGATGGTAAGCGCTTGATCTTGACAATTGGTATCAGAGCGAGGTCTCAAGTTTGATTCCCCATCGTGGAAGGCCCAGTGTCTTACGGGTTATGCGGCAGGTGCTGGGGGGATTGTTGGCCTGGGTTTGGGCCAGCATCCTGCTATGACGGAAGCCCAGGTTTTGGCCGAGTCACAGTCGACTTGTGGCGCTTGGCGCTGTACCCTTTAAGAAAATAAAGTTGCGCCTTCACCACCACATGCGGGTTTTGGTGAGATGGTAAGCGCTTGATCCTGACAATTTATTGGTATCAGAGCCTAACACATTATTCTTAACAAGTTTTTGTGTAAAAGATCAAATAGAAGGTATTGGTGTATCCCATTTTGGAGAAGGTTAGTCTTCCACACGACCTCCAATCTTTAGTGGTGTAAACTACACCTTTTGGAAGCAAAGAATGAGAATATTCATTCAA
>JAOTRH010469306.1:0-27199 GCA_034768845.1 Heliamphora exappendiculata | reverse complement strand
ATATCTTTGATTGAGGGTCGTACTTGTTCGTGTCTATCGATTCTTTTGTAATATGAAATTTTGGGCTTTTTGGTGGTATGATTGATGGTATTTTATTTTGCGAACTTGTATAAATCGATACAGAGACGTGGGTTCGAAGGCTTCAATTCAAGTTTGTTCCTTTTCTTTGGGTATGTATAGTGATGAACAAGTAGTTGTTTATTAGTTGGAGCTGAGCTTTTAAAGCTATAGATAAATAAATATTCTCGGTGTTTTGTCACGTGTGTATATAGATATATATATATATATATATAGATAAATTTATCTATTTATTATATAAAATATATAAATAGATAAATTTATCTGTTTTGATAGCAATTGACATGCAACGCTTAATTTTTATTACAATATAAATATTAAATTAAAAAATAATAAAAAGAGAATGTGAAGATTTTTAGAAAACTAAAGCGATAAGTAAAAATCAAATTAGTTATGAAAAATAAAAATTCATAAGTAAGAAATAGATAAATTTATCTATTTTGTATATTTATCTGTTTGATATGTAAACAAATAAATTTATTTTTTTAATTGTTTGATATGCAAACAGATAAATTTATCTATGCAAAATAGATACATTTATCTGTTTTAATAGTAATTGACATGCAAACAGATAAATTTATTTATTTTATATAAATTTATTTGTTTTAAGGTGTTTATCAATTTTATTAATGTTTAGTAAGTGGAAATTTAACACTGGTGGTGGTGAAGTGTGTGTGTACTTATATATTTGAATTCTATATTTTTAATGAATTTTCTAAATTCAGTTAGTAACTTGAGTTCGGTTTGGCAGATTTTTTATAATTATAGTAGTATTAATATTAAATATTTTAAAATTTATATGTTCATATTTTTTAGTTTATAAAAAATTATTTAATCGCCGGAGATGGTCATCGGATCTCGCCGGCAGTCTCTGAAGGCGGAGGTGCAGGGATAATGTGTTGATGTGAAAGGATAAGTATTTAAAATAGTAAAAATATTTTGATCTAATTTTATACAACAAATTTTAAGAGGCAAAATAGTTTTTGTTAGATCTAATAGTATATGAAATATTACCTATGAATCTTACACCAAAAGTTTTTTTTTTATAACTGAGTGTTTGGGCGAGCTTGCACCCACCTTTACTAATCCTAGGGTTATAAAGTTAATATTCAGGTAAATTTTGAATGACCTTAAGGGGATTTGAAAAAAAATTCTTCAATGTCAACTTGTAAAGTGATAGAAATCAAAAAAATTTATTTAATTGTGACCCAAATATATTTCGTGCAGTGCCACTTGTGACATGAAATAGTAACGGCTCTAATTGTTGGTTAAAAAAGTAGAGTAGAAATAACGAGAGTGAAAAGGCAAATTGTAGCTTATATTTATCTTGTCTTCTTTAGATGAGTAATAATGCATGCATGCATTGATGACGCGTGGTAGGTGACGTTTTGTACTAAAAATAAATATTTATAATTTTTGAATTATTTAACAACTAATTTGTAGAATAGCAATTAAATCTGAATATCGTTCCACATGAATTGAAAGGCTGCATCACAAATTCTATAACTTAAATCTCGATTAGGTTTTTTAGTCAAAAGCCAATATTTGTTTGATTAATCTAAAAACTTCAATTAAATAAATTGAAAATAAGATATCAAATTTAGATGATAGAAAAAGATTTTAGGGTTTCCAATCCATCTTAGCCAATTATTTAGATTCTTTAAGATTCGGTTTCTTTAATACTGTTCAACTGAATCTAGTCTCGACTACAAGCCTAACTTGGATAATCAAGAAGATAACGTTCTATCCAAACTTGGCATAATCTATTTAGATTGGCACGAGTCGTCCGTAGACCGGCATGATCCGTCCTATCAAATCATAAGCTATCTCACGTTTGAATGGACACAAAAAAATGAAAATAGTTGTATGATCTCATATTCACAATCACATAAAGATAAAATGAAAACTAGATTAAAACTCATTTTGATAAATACTCAGCGTCTCAAAATCATACAACAAAAGTTGAAACTGAATTAAAAGAAAGCAGACATCAAAACTATTCTAAAGTACCCACTAGGGTTTCATCCAGCCCTATGACGAGAAAGTTAGTCGCTTTGGCTGAGACTTTGATCCATGCAGAGTTGAAGAAAGATGGAATCCTAGGCCTCTATCTTCATCTTCTCGTCACTTCTCGAGCCACACTTATCGTCACTTTGTGCCTCGTAAAGTCTAAAATCAAAAAGTACAAAATTCTATACATGCTGAATACACTAATCACGAAATTATGAATAGAATAATTTCTCACTCTTAAAAGTATAGAGAGAGAGAGCTGTATATTTATAGATACATGAGAGTACAAAATACAGATAGGATTAGATTACAAATAATATTTAAAATTTAAAATATAATATCTCAACAGCCCCCTCAAGATGCAGAATCCAATGATTAGATTTGCAGCTTGTCTTGAAGGTGGTGGAAAGATGTGGAAGGCAAAGCTTTGGTAAAAATATCAGCAATCTAATCTTTAGAAGAAATGAATTAAACTTAAATCTCTTTACGTTGCATTTTTTCACGAACGAAATAAAAATCAATCTCAACATGTTTAGTGCAAGCATGGAAGATAGGGTTCGTAGACAAATAAGTGGCACCAAAGTTGTTACACCAAAGAATAGGGGGTTGAGAGATTGAGATACCAAGTTCAGTTAAAAGTGACCATAGCCAGGAGACTTCAGCAGTAGCATCAACGAGGGCCTTATATTCAGACTCAGTAGATAATCGCGCAACAGTGCGTTATTTTCTTGATGACCAAGAGATTAAATTATTGCCTAAATAATTTGCATAAACACCAATGGATTTACGATCATCCATACAACCGACCCAGTCGGCATCAGAGAAAGCCTGCAGCTGTGAGGAAAGAGATTTACGAAGCAGAAGTCCAAAAGCAGACGTCTGTTTTAGGTAGCGAAGAATCCGTTTCACAACTTATCAATGTTTATATGTGGGAGAGTGCATATATTGGCAAACTCGATTGACTGCAAAGGCTATGTCAGGTCGGGTGAGCGAAAGATACTAGAGAGAGCCAACAATTTGCCGATATAAAGTTGGATCTTTAAAAGAAGGTCCATTGGCAGCAGTCAGCTTTAAGGTAGTGGAAAGAGGTGTGTTAACTGGCTTCGAATGATCCATTCCAAATTTTCGAAGAATATCCAAAATATATTTGTGTTGGGGCAGAAAGATGTCGGTGGATATAGAGTGAACCTCTACCCCTAGAAAATAATAAATGTGACCAAGATCTTTGATTGCAAATTCCTCACAAAGGGAGGAGATAATACGTTGAATATGAGATGAAGAAGAGCCAGTAAGGAGAATATCATCAACATAATCAATATGTATATACTGACGTCATCATGATGATAAATAAATAACAATGAATTAGAGCAAGAGGCACATAATTGAATGGATTGAAGAAAAGTGGTTAGACGAGAAAACCAAGCTTGGGGTGCTTGTTTGAAACCGTCAAGAGACTTGTGAAGCTTGCACACATAGTCAGGATGATCCAAATCAACAAATCCGGGGGGTTGATGCATGTAAACTTCTTCATTTAAGATCCCATGAAAAAATGCATTATGAACATCCAATTGGCGAATAGACCAGTCTTGAGAGACAGCAATGGAGAAGACAGTCCGAATCGTAGTGGGTTTGACAACAGGACTGAAGATTTCAAAATAGTCGATACCTTCTTGTTGATGAAAACCTTTTGCCACTAAACGGGCCTTGTAACGTTCGATGGACCCATCTGCACGAAGTTTGATCTAATAAACTCATTTACACCCAACGATATTGGAACGAGAAGGAGGGGGTTAAAGACTCCAAGTGCCATTACGAATAAGTGCGTTGATTTCAGCAGACATGGCTTGACCCCATAAAAGATTTTTGTTGGCAAGTGTAAAACATGTGGGTTTGAAAATAGAACCCGAAGTTAAAGTGGATGTCGAGAGAGAAGATGATTGGGTGAACAAAACATTTAGAAGTGTTGACATGTGGCGTAGAATCATTGGGTGAGTTCGAGTAGCAAAGGTATTGGATTGAAGTTGGGGTGAGAATTTAAGTCCACAGCAACATTAATGCCTTTAGAATTTTGAACCGAATTAGTGGAATGTGAAGGATCCGAAACTAGAGGAGAGAGGAGCTGGGTTTGGATCTGGGTGAGGGAGAGACCCGATCTTTGTATTTGACACATGGGTTCGGGTATTGGGCAGAATGGGAGGAGAGAGCAGATGAGGAGAAGACGTGGAGTACAGGGGTTGAGATAAGCTTTTGAAAAGCGAATCTGATGGAGGAGATAAGGGGCGGCAATCTGAAGAAACAGATTGAGAATTCTGAATTGATGCAGAAGGTGTAGATAAGGGGAGACTAACTGGCGAATGGGATTCAAAATTGGTGAGAGCAGGTGTGGAAGATAACCCAGGCGCCGAACATGGTGGAGAGGGGTTCGGAACTGAAGGATTTGACAAGGATATGGATAAAGCTGGTGGCGGGAGTGGCGCCATGTGTGGGGAAGGAACCGAAACAGTTGGGTGAAAAATAGGGCGGTGGAGTTGCGGTATCGGTGGAGGAGGGCGCGGTGGGCGGCGATTTAGACAGGGTGGAATCGAAATAGGAGGAGGAGCAGAGCGTGTGGGTGAGCTTTGAGATTCAGATGACGAGATTAACGGAGAGTGTGTCGGGGGGGAAAGATGAGGCTGGTGATTGAGACTAGTTTGAGACTGAGAGAGAGGTGCTGAATTTGTGGTAATAAGATTGGGTGGTTGCCGAATTGATGGAGAAGATACAGCTGGCAGGGAAGTAGGTGGAGGAGGATAAGCCGAATTCGGGGTAGATGAAGGCTGTGGGGGGAGGGAATTGGGTGAGGACGAAAACTGTGAGAGTGGATTTTGTGCCAAGATAGGCGAAGGAGGGTGTGGGGAATGGATCGGTGGAGATTGAATGTGAATGGAAAATGTGGCAAAGGGGGAAGGCGCCATGGGTGGAGAATTGAATTGAAAATTCGGATGAAGATTAGTAGAAAAAGAAAATTTATTTTTATCAAAACGAAAATGGCGCACTATGTAAATACAACCAGTTGCAAAATCAAGACACCGATAGCTAGAGTGAGATGGACTATAACCAAGAAAAACACACGGCGTTGAAAGAAATAAAATTTTATGAGTGCAATAAGGTCGAAGATAAGAATAACATAAACAACTAAATATTTTTAAGAAATGATGATCGAGAGACCGTTTAAACAAAAGTTGCAATGAAAAAAGATTATGTGAGACACGAGATGGTAGACGATTAATTAAGTAGACAGTAGTTTCGAAAGCAAAGTGTCAATATTTGTGAGAAACAAAATCATGCGCAAGAAGGGCAAGACCAGTTTCGACAATATGACGGTGCCGACGTTCAATTAAACCGTTTTGCTCATGAGCATGAGGGCATGATAACCGATGAATTATACCCAAATTCTGAAAATAAGGATGGAGTTTATAATATTCACCACCCCAATATGTTTGAACAGATTTTATTTTACGAGAAAATTAACGTTCAACCATTGCAAGAAATTTCGTGAACAAAAGAAAGACATCAGATTTATTGAATAATGAAAAATACCAAATATACTTTGTTGAAGCATCCATAAATATTACAAAGTATTTATGACCATCAGTAGACGGAATCGGGAAAGGCCCCCATACATCATTGAAAATTAAATCGAAAGGATCTAAATGTTTATTCTCAACACAAGGTAGGAAAAGTCAGGAGGATTTGTCAAGTTGACATGCGTGACAAAGGCTGCCAGGACATGATTTTGAAGAAGAAAACGGGAGTGCATGAGCTTTGACGACTTGACAAAGGACACGCTCATGAGGATGACCGAGACGATGATGCCAGTGACTAGTGAGAGGGACGCATTCGGAGGATAGGGCCAGAGGAGAGGAGGCTGATGATTGAAGCTTGTAGAGACCATCTTCATTCTTGCCGTGAAGAAGTACTTTCTTGGAAACTTGATCCTTAACAAGAAAATGAGACGGGTGAAATTCAAAGAAGACGTTATTATCTTTGCTAGACTGATGAACAGAAAGCAATGATTTAGTGAAAGATGGAACATGAAGAACAGTAGAAAGAGGAAAGGAAGAGGTGGGAGAGTGAAGAACAGAAGAACCATTGTATGAAATGGGAATACCATGACCATTACCGATGTGTAGTTGAGAGGTCCCATGATAGTCTTCCACATTGAAAAGACTGGCAATATCTAGAGTAACATGATGTGGTGCACCAGTATTAGGAAACCAATCCATTGGAGCAAGCGATGTAGAGCCATAAGTAGTGAGGTTAGCAATGGGATTAACGTGTTGGTTAAACCGATGGTAGCAGTGAGCAGTAGTATGATTGGTTAGACCACAGATTTGGCAGCGAGCCCAAGTATCAAAGGATGGGAGAGGAAGGATGCCAGCATAATTAGAGTGATGGCGACCACGACCATTATGGTTGTGACGACCACGACCACGAGAGCGAGAAGAGCCAGAAGAGCCCCGATTGGTACCAGATTGATTATCACGAGGGCGGGCCGTGGTTTGAGTAAGGTGGACTTGAGGAGTTGTTGAAGAATGGGATATTTGAAGCATGGAGAAAGCATCTTTGTGGAGAAACTCGTGACTGAGTAAGAGGCTATGAAGTTCAGAGAAGGATACTGGATCTGAACGGGCAGCAAGTGTAGTAACAATATCATGGAACTCGGGTTGAAGACCTTTGAAGACATATAGGTTGAATTCGGCTGAAGGGAGAGGCTTGCCAACGGCAGTGAGTTCATTAGCAACGATTTTGGCTTCATGAAGAAACGTTGTGACAGAACGATCCTTCTGTTGCAAACTTTGAAGATGCCATTGGAGTTGAAGAATCCGGGTCTGAGATGCCGAAGAAAGAGAGGTTTCAAGGGTAACCCAGATCTCACGAGAGGTGGTGAAACCAACAGCAAGTGGTAATATTTCATCAGAAAGAGAGGAGATCAAAGGACTCATGATGAGTTGATCTTGAGTGATCTAAGCAGAATAAGTTGGATTAGGTGTGGAAACGCCATTCAATAATGTGGTGGGTGGAGAGCATGAGAAAGTGCTGTTTACAAAATCAAGAAAATTTTGACCATGAAGATACGGAGACAATCGAGTTTTTCAATAGAGAAAAATTTTGAAAGTCAATTTGATAGAAATGAAGTGATGAGCATTGTTGAGATAAACGAGTTGAACTTAAGTAACTGTTTGAGACTGCATTGTGGTTATTGAAGAAGATGTGTTGACACTGGATAACTCTGATACTATGTTAAATATACTAATTACGAAATTATGAATAAGATAATTTCTCACTCTTAAAAGTATAAAGAGATAGCTGTATATTTATAAATACATGATGGTACAAAATATAGATAAAATTAAATTATAAAAAATATTTAAAATTTAAAATATAATATCTCATCAATGCCCCAGCTGTCCTTATAACACTTTGCCCTAAGGTTTAAAGTCTCGCGCAGCTTCAAGTTGCGTGCTTCGTCCGGACGTTTTTAACCGTCCATCATAATGGAACTCTCTCACTGCAAGATTCCAACTACCAGGTCATCAATTCCCATTCTCAGCCCTCACAAATTGCAAACCCTAAACCGACCCAATTCCTACATCAATGGGGACCATAACGGCAACCCACAATCCCCAAACCCATTCACTAATTAATTCTGCAAGAAGAAACCCACCGAAACTTCTTCCTCTTATTCCTCCTCCTCCTCCTCCTCCTCCTCAACTTCGTTGCCATCTTCTGCGAAAACGAAGAAAGGCTGAGGGCTAGCTTTTAGCCGAGGATGCACTAGCAGCCGAAGGTGCAGAGGAAATGGTACTCACCGGCGGAAGTTTGCTGGACCGATGGTTATATATCCATTTTCATATAGATAGTTAAATATCACTTGTTTTTCCCCCTCCAAGCCACAACCATGGCAAAGTTGAAGATCGCAGAAGCATGGTTGGGGATGTTGGAGGTGGAATGCTTTGAAGTAGAACAAAGACGACCACTCCACAAATCAGCATCAATGGCTTATTTTACCAAAAAAATTGAGAGTTGTTTATAAAATTGAAGTTCTTAATTAGTGCCAATCGATAAGGTCGGAGCCTCTGATCTTTGATTTCGGAAGGAATATGTAAGAAACCCTAAAATGGGATGCGAAAAGAGAGAACAATAGAGAGGAGGTGTAGCCAGCCCTCTCAAAGTGCACGAATCTCTTCGATTTACAGCTCCGGGACAACCAATTCACCGAAGTTTTGCCTTCAGCGTTGTAAACTCCATCTCCGAACAGTTTCTGCAATCAAGCTGGGGACAACGAACAGTTTCTGCAAGAACACCCCGGGGCCTTGTGATCTCCAAGTGACTTCGCTTCTTGTAATTGCTGGTGGTTTCGGGTACCCAATGACTCTGGCTCAATCTTGGAAAGGCAATGATGCTTGTTCAGATGGACATTCATTCGTCGAGTCGAACTCAATCCCTGCCGGAAGGATCGGAGGAAGATTTAGCAGTGGGGTAGGTAGGTCGAGCAAGGGGAAATGGCTGACGAATTCGGTGGCAGCGTAACCGACCAGTGAATTTTTGTGTCCATACATGGCGTGTGGCGTGGAGCTGTTTCAATGGTGGTTTTTTAAGAGAGAGAACGAAATGAGGCAGCCGAGAGTTGTGGAGTTGTAGAGATGTTGGGGATTTAGATTTTTTTTTATTTTTTTATTTTTTAGTTAATAAAATTTTAATTAATTATAAAGTTAAAATAGTAAAATATTATTTTTGGTTAACATTGTTTACTCAAGAAGTTTGACAGGAGAGACCAGTATCATTTTAGATATTTCAAGAGAGCTTCTTCTATTTATTAGATATCTCAAAGATTGTAAATGTAATTTACACAAGTATATATAGCGTAATATTATTTGTATTAAATTTTAAAAAGCGACGAATCTAATTTGGGTCGGATCCTTGATTGGACCACTAGAATCATCCTAGTTGGAGACATCCTATATAGGCCGATTCATATTACTTCTAGATCACAAAATTCAGCACACGCAGAATATCAGTCGAGTTCACTGACATTAGTAAGGGTTGCGTGGTTGAACTTTGGTCATTAATGAATATTGTGTAGTTGAGCTAGGAGTTTTAATAACGACAAGGCCAATTCTGCAATCCCACTACTGCACACTACCTCAAGTGGATATAAACCCAACCTACCTACCTATATGGTAAGATTTTTTTTAAGGAATTCAGCCTATCAATAGTCCTATAAAAAGGACATGGTCCTTAACCCCTGTATAAAGCAGGAAAATTTATACTAAAAGGTTTTTTATGGAATTCAGCCTATCATTAGTCCTATAAAAAGGACATGGCCCTTAGCCCCTATATAAAGCGGGAAAATTTATACTAAAAGGAACTCAACATTCTTCTTCTAAAAGTTCTGTCAAATTGAATTCAGATTGTTGTTTTGGTTTGTTCCATCTCCGTAAACTCTCAAAATACTAATTTGGCCGTCGAAGTGGCATTTTGGTATTCGTCGTCGGTCAGTCTAACTATTGCTATTTTATGTATGTCTGTTAGACCAAACCTAATAGATCTAAAAGAACTAGTTTTTGCTCGTTTCTAACTCACTTACGGTTCAACCCAGTATAATTTGATTAGAATGGCATTAAGAGTTATGAAATTACTTTTAACGATTGAACAAGAAAAAAAAATAATTCCAATGGAAACTTAATAATACCAAAGAGTGGGATACATTGCTCAGAGAATCTCAGGTTCCAATTTGAGAAAACAAATGTGGGGATTAACAAATCCGATGCAAACAAGAGTAAGATTAACTATTTGAAAAGATAAAAATTGCCTTGGGATTATTTCAAAACTGTGTTTGGAGTTGAAGATGTCAATTGAGAGCCTAGGCTTTGGTATCCATCCCAAAGTGGGACAATTACCACAAGACCAATAACCATATGCAAACCGAAATATGATATTGTTTTTCACACTCCTCATTTGTCTAAATAAATATTAATTTTTATTTTTATTAATTTACATTATGAAAATATTTAATATTTATATATTTAGCTAAACTCAATTAGCTGATTAAGCAAGTGATGTGACAAGTCATGTGAGGCCCACTATAGCTAAGGCAGCACACCAGAGATCTTTTGTACAAGTGTAAGGACAGGGAGACACCATGTATGCTCATTTTTTTCTCTAATTCTCTAAAAATTCTAATTTTGGCCTCGTTTGGCTACCGACTTTAAGTCGGGTTTTATGTCTTTTTACTTAGAACCCAAAAGGTCAAAAAATCTCATTTGGTAACCTAAAAGCTTTTAACCTTTTTATTTTCTTACAAAATTTTTTTATATATTTTTTAAAAATATTACAACTTTTATTATATACATTCGATTTTTATAAAAATTATATTTTTAAAATTTTTTCATCAAAATTTATCAAACGAAATACATATTGAATATTATTAGAATATTTAGACCTTCATTTTTTATATTTCATGTTTGGAAAATTTGTGACATATCATTTATATCTTATTCCTTATTATTTGACACTTGTTCTATTGCAAGTATGTTTAATTATTGCAGCGTAACAAAAAATAAAATTGAAAACATCAAAAAGCAGCTAGCAGTATCAGACCACTCAACAAATCGCTCGAGCTGTTCATCGAATGGTTAGTCATGACTCTTGATTTCTCTCATCTTCGCAATAGAAGCTGAAACAAGTGTTTCACTGCTTGAGCAGTCCGTACGTAGAACTATTTCATAACAATTCGAATATCATAGTTTTTAACAGAATAGAAGGGCTACTATGGTTTCTTGTAGCGTGATGAATTCATCGTATATGCGCTTCGAAGAACATCAGCAAGCAATGGTTCTTCTTTACAACTTCTAGTTCGTGATTATTTTGAGTGAATTCTCAAGAGTTTAAGTCTTGTGGTAGATTTCAGTGGCGATCGAGCATGATTTGGTGTACGTGAATTCGGCAAGATAAGCTTATTACGGTACATTGTGGGTTCAACAAGTTTGTAAGATTTCTTGTAACCAAAACTCGTCTTTTGTGCTTGATTTTTTTAGACCTAGTTTAGTCCCATGGCTTTTACCCGATTTGAGATTTTTCACAATAAAAATCGTCGTGTCACGTGTTATTGTTATTTCTTCTGCTTATGTGGTTATTTATTATATATTTGTTTGCTTTGTGTAGTTAAAATATCGATTACTGCAAATTAATCTATAAATAGAATTTTTTAATTAGTATCAGAGCAAGACACTTTAAAAAAACAAATTTTTATTAAAAAGTGTGATCCTACGATTGATTTGCAAAAAAAAATTTTCTTAGAGAAGGTGTCTCGACCAATAGACTTCTCGTTCTTGGCAGATCAAACTGCCTATTTTGAAAAGTACGTATGAAAGCCTTTTTAAAATCTACTGATAAACGTGTGTGGCTTGCCATTGTTGAGGGATACAAGTATCCCACTGTGATTGTTGATGGAAAACCCATCCTTAAGCTCCTGGCTAGATGAGATAGAACAAATTTTGAGGATGCAGACTGGAATATCAAAAGCATAAATGCTATTTTTAGCGGAGTCAAACAAGAAAAATTTCGTAGAATTAGTACGCGTGACTTAGCTAAAGAAGTATGAAATATTCTTCAAACCACTCATGAAGAAACTTAAATCGTAAAAGCCTCTAAATTTCAACATCTTACTATAAATTTTGAAACTCTCCACATAAAAGATGATGAGAAGTTTGACGATTTTTACGCAAATTTAAGTTATATTGTGAATGCCTATTTTATTCTTGACGAAAAAGTTTTCAACTCTAAAGTCGTTTGAAATTTTTTTAGATCTTTACGCCAATATTTTCAGCCAAAAGTAATAACAACATAATAGAGTAAGGACATCGACTCTATTTCTGTAGAAAATTTAGTTGTAAACTTACGAACCTATGAGCTAAATTTTCAAAATAATAAAGTTTCAAAAATTTTGGCATTTTCTTCGACTCAAGGTATTGCTAACGATTTTGATGAAAATTTTGACTTTGAAATGAAAGTTATTTTTGTGAAAAAAATCAAAAAGTTATGAAAAATAAAAAGCCTAATCAAGAGAAAAAATTCCAAAAGAAAAACGAAAAAGATAAAATAAAAAATATGTTCAATTTTATTATAAAGGGTCGAAATGCCAAATTTTTGATATCCAATGCTATGAATGCAAATGATATGGACATATGACTAAAAAATATTTAAACTTTCTTAAAAGAAAGCAAAAATAATTTACAGTCACTTGGAATGACGAGAATGAACCCGACATGAGTGATGAGAAGGAGCCTGATGATGGAGATGATAATGCTATTTTCTTTGTTGCTTCTGTCATAGAAAATGACACCAAGTCTGATGATGAAAACATTGTCAGTAATTCTAGTGAAGAAGAAGGTGAAGAGATTAGTGATACTGAGAAAAATGAAGCTCTACAACACAATTACAACAAACTTAATAATGAGAGCTATTAGTTGACTAAACAAAATGTTAACTAGTTAATAAATTTAAATTATGTGAAAAAAAAAGAAAGTGTCAAGCAAGAAATAGTTGAAGCTCAAGCCCTAGTAAGAAAGTTAAAGTCTTATAGGGAGACCTTGTGTGAAAAACTTGCCCGGTGTGAAAAATAAAGGAATAAACTGTTTGAATTGAGTCAGACCAAAAAGACCAAGATAGATGCCCTTGAAATTGAATTTGTACTTTGTGTTGATTCAAAGAAAGAGTTTGAATTGAGATTTGCTAAACTTCAGAATGAACTTTCTGTTGCTCAAACTACTTTCAAAAAATTAAATGTAAGTACTAAAGCCTTAGATGACATGCTTGGTTTATAAAATGCTGCTTTAGATATATTTGGATTTGAATTCACTAGAGGTGAAATTGGTAATGAGTCTATAGGAAAAGAAAAAGTTGGATAGCCAACTCAAACTAAAACAGCATTGATCTTCATGAAAAATGAAACGAGTACTTGGAATGCAAAAGGAAAAATTCATACTAGTAAAACCACTATTCAGCATAATGAGGTAAGAAAATCTAAATTTATTACTATTTGTCATCACTGTGGAGTCAAATGGCACATTAAACCTCATTGTTTTTAGTTGCATGATATATTTGATTCTATTCTAGTAACTCTCATGTTGAATGTTTGACCACATGAAGAAACGGTTGAATGTTTGACAACATGAATGAACTCAAGAATAGAATGACTTATCCTAGGATTAGGGGAATCGCTTTTAAAACGTGGATTGAAAATAATTGGCTTAAACCCATACTCAAATCTTATGTTGTAAAGGACCAAATCAAGTTTAGAAGAATTTGAGAAAGGAAAAGTGATCTAGAATATTTTCTTGCTGGTCAAAATCATTAGATAATTCTTAGATGTGTGCTTTTTTTAGTCTTGTATGTCTTTGGTTCTTCATTTTTTTGTCAATTGTATTTTTGTTTTGTTTATATATGTGTGTGTGGGGGGGGTGGGGGGTGGGGGGAGTACTAATTCTATTTACGTGATTATCTTTGTGTAAAAACACATTTGTTTAGTCTTTGAAATTAAGTATACTCATTGGCTTGTGGTTAACTTGTGTTCATATTGTTCTAGATGTACACACTTGAATGTAATTCAGATGTAGAGTTCCTTCGGACTTGGAAACAAATTTATTTATGGGCATTTCTTATTTTTTAATTTTCTAAGATTTCACAAAATGACATCATAGTTTCGACCCACAAGAACTTAATGTTTAAACATCCTCCTTCTTTTGATCCTGTATGTTTGGCTTGAGAAAATGACTACCTATACGAACATTACTTTTTTGTTCACATTAGTTTAAAATTTTTATTCAATGCAATTATAACTGATCCTAATGATAGGGAAAAAATGATTTCTTTTATTCGTGAAAGCCGCCGATTAAAGCAAAAAAAGAAAAAAAAAAGAAAAAAATTTTAGTCTTTAGTTAAGGGAGAGTTATTCTATAAAGTGATATGCGTCTAAGTTGATTTGATTTTGTAAAAATTATTGAATTCTTATATGTAAATGTGACTCATCCATATTAATCTCATATAAGATTTGATCTTGGAGTTTAAAAATATTTCAAGGCACACACAGATGCTATTTTACATAGAATCTCATCTGATTATGTTCCTTCGTAAATGAACATAGGATATTTCTGACTTATTGTGTGTTTTAGTCTACTTGATTAGATTTTGTGGTTTCATACCTGAAAAATGTGCATGAATTTTGTACTTTCTTTTTAATTTAGTTTTTTATATAAAAAAATTGCTTTCATTAGTTTTGTTATTTGTGTCGTCAATTCGTGACAAAATGGGGGAGATACATACGTGGTTGAGGAGGAGATATTTTTTTCGTTTGTGTGATATAATGAATGTTGAATGTTGCATGAGTGAAATGATGAATTGGCCTATTGTTGCATGCTTTGAGATTTTGTCACAGAATTATCAAAATGGGAGATTGTTAAGATATTTAGACCTCTATTTTTTGTATTTAGTGTTTGAAAAACCTGCGACAAATCATTCGTATCTTATTCCTTCATATTTGACACTTGTTCTATTTGAGATATGTTTAATTATTGCATGTAACAAGAAAGGGAGCCAAAATAATCAAAAAGCTGCAAGCGGTATCAAACGGCTCGACAGATCGCTTGAGTGGTCCATCGAGCAGTGAATCATGACTCTTGGTTTCTCTCATCTCTACAACAGAAGCTGCAAGTGAGTTGTTTTTGTCAAATAAAAACTCTCTAGCCGTCGTGTGCTCTCAACGAGAAGATCTCTCGAAGATTGTGGCTTGATGAATATATCGTATCCGCGCTTCTAAGAACATCATCAAGCAATGGTTCTTCTTAACAACTTTTAGTCCATGATTATCTTGAGTGGATTCTCAAGAGTCTAACTCTGGTGGTGAATTTCGTCAGTAGTCAAAGTCCGTAGGTAAATTTTAGTGGTGGTTGAGCACGGTTTGGTGTACGTGGATTCGACAAGATAGACTTACTATCGTAGATTGTGGATTCAACATAGTTTATAAGATTTCTTATAACCAAAACTCGTCTTTAGTGCTTGATTTCTCTAGACCTGGTTTGGTCTTGTGTTTTTTTTCGATTTAGAGTTTTTACATAAAAATCATCGTGCCAAGTATGATTGCTATTTTTTCTACTTGTATGGTTGTTTATTATTTATTTGTTTGCTTTGTGTAGTTAGAATATTGATTAGTACTACAAATTAATCTACAACGGGATTTTTCAAATATAATATTTTTTAAAAATAAATTTTAAAAAATCATAACAAGTTTAAGCCAAGTTTTTTTGCTTTTTAACTTAAAATCACTTTAAGTCAAGTTTTTTGATTTTTTCTTTTGAGTTAAAGTCACTCTTACGATTTATCAAACGAACATTTTTTTTCATTTGGTTTAAAACAACTTGCAAAATGCCTGACTTAAGACCAAATTGCCAAACGAGGCCTTTATTATCTTATTCTCTTTCAAGATCTAACTTGATTGTTGTAAGGTCTTTGAGCCGCCACTACACCAGTGCCGAGACTAATTCCTTCCATTGCAGGTCTCCAAATCAAGCTTGGTCATTCGAAATTGGGACATCATCAATATCTTTTACGATGATATATTTTTGTAAATATCAATACATTTTTACATATTATCAAAAATATTTTTGTAACATTAAAAAAAAATAGAGTGCCTTTAAACAAATATGGATTGTGAACTTTTCTATAAAGAATTATACAAAAAATTTATTTCCCAGACCTGAATTTTTTGTATTGAGATTCTGAAGTAAGCGTCATATTACTTTTATTACATAATGGGCTAATGGGCTGAAAGTGGATCAGTAATTGCGCAGGCTGGGCCTGGTTTTATTATGGGCCTGAAGTGTAACAAGCTGGCTAGGTTTTTAGATCCAACGTTATTAAAAAATTATTACATAATTCGGAATCACATGGTTCTAGACGATCTCAATCGTATACTGATACGATATTAATCACTAAATGTATGGCTCAATCGTATACTGATACGATATTAATCACCAAATATATGGGTCCCACATTAGTATACGGTTAAAATCATTTAGGACTACATGATTCCAAAACTTCTAAATATTACTCATCCAGTTTGATCCGCGGTCGGGTTATCAAGATTTTGACATTATACCTGTTTGAATGTTTAGAAAGTTTAAATTTTTAGAAGTCTAACTATTTTTAGAAAATAGAGAAAAAAAATTGAGGTTGTTTAAAAATTTTAAAATGCTTGTCTTTTTAGATTGTTTGAGGTAGCTTTTGTTGAAATAGGTAACATGCCATCACTTTTTACTCTGAAATTATAGTATTTATGATGACTTTATATATAGTTTTTTTTAATGTTTTGGGAACATAATTGACTTTTTTCATTAAAAGTATTATTTTAATTTTATTTAATAAAAACTTTTAATAGAAAAAATGTGTTTTGACTTACATATTTCCAATTTCAAATCCATGGATTAAAAAATTCATTCTAAGTGATTATAAAATTGTCTATTTCCCACTTCCAAGTTGCAACTTGGTGTTGGAGGTTCTAAAACGAAGGGCACCTAAATATGAAGATAAAAAATAATCAAGGCCACAATTTGGTCTCATTTGGTAATTTAATTTTAAATTAGTATTTTTTTACTTAAAATTACTTTAAGTTCAAAAAGTCAAAAGTTCGTTTGAAGAGGTATGAAGTGAGTTTAAGTCAAAGGCTTAAAATGACGTTAAGTCAAAAGATAAAAAATTTTATTTATAATTTTCATAAATTTTTAAAATTTATTTTTAAATAATTTTATATTTAATTTGGATATTGTTTGATAGATTTTGACTAATACATTTTAAATATATAATTTTTATTACAAATAGATTTGTATGATAAAAATTATAATATTTTTAAAAATATAAAAAAAATATGTAAAAAATTAAAAAAGCTAAAAACTTTTAAATTAAAAAATAAATTTTTTTAATTTTTTAATTTTTCAAATTTAAAAAAAAAATAACAAAAATTTATTTTTAAATTGACTTAAAATCAATTACAAGCCTTCATAAAACCTCAAAAGAGTAATCTAATCTCCACCTCCTGAGCTGAGCAGTTCCCATTGGTGGGAGCGAACAGAGCATCAAATCCATATGACAATTTATCGATTCCAACAACCCATCAGACGAACCAAATGGATGTTGCAAATTGGGGAAAAGAGAACGAACATAAGTGGCGGAGCCAATGCATGTTGGCACGTAACCCTTTTCATTATATATATATATATATATATAAAATTATGTATTTAAATTCATAAAATTCATTTAGTGCTTTTTCTAAATATAATACTATTCTATTATTTTAATTTTTTATAAAAATATTTTTAGTTACGGATTTTAAAATAACAAATTTTAAAAAATAATATTTTTAAAACTTTTACTAGATTAGAACATTTATTCAATTTTTTACACTTATATATTTTATTCATATGCTACTAGCGAGAGAATATTTAATACACAATATAATTTTATTTATTATTAAAATATCATATAAATATCGTGATATTCTTTAAAAAATTACATAAATTATTAAAACATTCAAATGTTATAAAGTTTTCAAATCGGCAAAACTTAAAATCAAGATAACAATTCAATTAAAAACGATTGAACTGATACTATAATATTTTAGTTACTTTGATATATTTCTAATAATGATTAGCATCTACTTGAATATATAAGTTTTACTTACCTAAAATAAATAAATAAATAAGTTTCTACTTTAATTGTCACAAAATTTTGTGGAACTATACATTTCAAATTTTTTATATTTATTAATAGTTGTTTAAATTTTAGCAATATTCTATTATTATTGGTTATAAAAAAATTAATATTTTAAATTAATTAGTGCCCTTATTAAACTAGATTCTTATCTCCACCACTGACCGACATGGTGCTTGTGAGACCATGACCCATGTTATTTTGGAAATGTTTAAGTGCTAATGAAATTCGAGTTATCTCATAACCTTAGTGATGTTTCTAGTATATCTTTTACGCTTGTTTGGGTTCGAAAGGGGCTTGTTTGGCTTGGTTTAAAGCTGAAAAATCAGTTTGACACAGAAAAACACACTGCCCAGCTGTTCGGTCGACTGAAGGGCTTGGTCTGGTTGACTGGACCGAGAATTTTGAGTTCGATTGACTAAACATAGGGGTTCGGCCAACTGGACAGTGGAGAATTTCCATGTTTATAAATATCAGGTGCCTGAGATATTTTGGAAATTCATTACTTCTAAGCTAAGCTTCGGTTCTCTCTGTCTTCTCTCTAGATTTTGATGGGCCTGGGACTCGATTTTCAGGAAACTAACAGCGGATCCTTACTGTTGATGCCGGGGGCTTCGCGTTCATCCAGACATAATTTCGTTTCATCAAGGTTCCATTTTCAAGGCATCGAGCTTTGGCTCACCGAGATAAGATTCTAGATCCTACTGTTGTATAAGGGTGATATATGTATTTATATGTGTTTTCACCGGTAAAAAAATACATCAAATGTGATTTTCATGTGTAAATCTTGGTTTTGGATAAAAATAAATTTTTACGCCTTTTCTTGGTTATAAACGTGATTTACGAGGTGTTTTGTAAAAATGGTGAAAAATGTCTTTTTTAAGATTTGGAGCTAACCCGTTGGGTTGAGTCTCGCCCTTTAAACTTTTTGTTAGAAATGGTTTTAGATTTTCATGTCGATGGATTGGATCTCTTTTATACATGTGTTGTATAATCTATTTTGTGGGTTTTCGTAATTAAGCTACGGTGGGTTTTGAAATGTATTCCATAAATGTATCGTGACAGTAGATGCATTGAGTTGGATTTTTATTACTCCTCGGTAGAAGTCTGAAAACGTGCACAAAGTAGCTGCTTTGTACTTTCGGGTTAATCCCCGTAAATTAAGCAGTATAGGTGCTTTGTATCTTCGATCATGGAAATCCATAAATTAAGCTTTGGATGCTTCCTCCATCGGTCGTAAAAATCCGTACAGATTCGGTTGCCTCCGTGAATGGCGTTATTGTTGTAACTCCGTATAGAACTTGTCATTATCTAGCAGGCTTTAAGTGGTCCAGGACTAGGATAATGGACATGAGTCTATATTTGTTACCTTTGTCTGTGTGGCAGAGTCAGTACATATGATTATATTTGATATTTTCTCATCGGCTATGTGGCCAGAGTGGAGCTTACTGTTTATTTACAATTTTCCTTTAACTGTGGCATGATATCTGTTAAGATGATATGCATAGTTTGAAGGATGGAAAATATGAGGTTTTGTGAGATAAAACCTTTTTTAGGCTCATGATAGGATTTCATTTATATTTTTTTCCGCGGTTGTGTGTTTCGAGTGAAAAAATAACATTTTGATCTCGGTTGTGTGATCCGGGTGAACAAAATTAGGTTTTTGATTACTGCTTTTTCTTAACTATGGCATGATATCTGTGAAGATGATATGGATGGTTTTAAGGTTAAAAATGAGGAGTTTTATGAAAAAAAATCTTTTTGAGACTCGTGTTAGTCTGACGAAAAACTTGTGTTTTGGAAGGAAAATCTATTTTTGGCTCATGTGGTTGAGCCTATATGCTTATGATTGCATAGCCTTCTTTACGGTTTTATAGTCTGTTTCTATTAGGTTTTGGCTCACGGTGTGAAATTTTGTTGTAAAACCTTTTTCAGGTAGACGTGATCCTGTGGGTGACCTTAAGGTGCCCAGAGGTAGCTGTTGACAAGACCCCATTATTTGATCTTTCTTAGGTAGTTTATACCTTTCTGTATATGTTTCATGTTTGAGTATAACATGTTATAATGCGTATATAGTTCTTATGGATGTATGCATGTTTTAATGCTTTCGAGAGAACCTTGGGTTGGTTGTTGTTTTTCATAGTTTCTTACTACGTTTTTCAATGCTGGGTGCAATGCTTTACAAATGGGGTTTCAAATGGTTTATGCTTCATTTAAACTCTTGTACTCGAGAAAAATTTTAGAACGGCTTCCACATCTTTTTCAAAGGATTTTCTTTACTCAAAAAATCAATTTTCTTTTCAAAAAAAGGGGGGTTTGGCTTGTGGGACCGTGACCGTAATCCCTTGGCTACTATTTCAATTGGATAAACTCTCAATAGTACGTTTTTCAAAAGTTTTAGCCTTATTTTGGCTTTTTGATTTTAAATCCCTTTTTGTGTTGGGACGGTTTGACGATGTTCGGTGGCTTTTTGCGTGACCCAGAGTTTGGGGTGTGACAACTTGGTATCAGAGCTCTGAGTTCAAATACCTATGAACTGTAGGACAATGGTGTGTTACCTTGTGAGGAAAGATGTGTGTGTGCTTGGTTGCATGTGTTTATGTTTTAGCATAAACATGTTAGCTTAATGTGCATATGTGAGTATGGAGGTTGGATCTTAGGATTGATTAGTTTTGTCTTTGGGCGTTTGGATTAACAAACTTGGGAGCCAAATTAAAAACGCGTTTAGCTGATGTGATTTCTAGCGGAGAATCTAAGTAGGTTGTCCAAAGTAACGCGTTATTTTTGTCGATTTTTCTCGGTATCTATGTTGTGTCTACATAATCGTTGTGGTTATGTGTTAGCATAATTATGTGGTATGCGTTAGGAATAACATGATAGATCGACCTTAGGTTGTCATGTTTCATATTTTTTTTATATAACCTGTACACCCTTCGAGACGACGAGACAGTGGTTTAGGTCTTAGATGTGCGACTCGGTTGCTATCAGTTGTAGAGGTAGGGTTATGGAATGAACGTCGATCGCTTGGTGTATTGTGGAACTTATTAGAGAGTTGGGTTTAACCGTGTGGGGTTGGCCTCGATTGGTGAACTATTGAGTGTCTTCATAAGCAGTGACTCCTGTGAGAGTATACTACTGGAGGTTAGAGTTATGTTAAGAATAAACCTTGTGAGTAGGGGCGATGGGGTGTTGGGGTGTTGGAGACCTTAGGAATCAGTCGTTATGACTAGATTTGTGGATAGATCTATGGATTGTGCTAATCCCTTCCGAGTAAGGTTGATGTATGTGGTTTTGGTCGTGTTATGGATTAGGGATGTCTTGAGCCATCTATGTCATGAGCCGTGTACTCAGGATGGAGTATAGACGAGAACATAGTGGATGGGAGCGTGATAATCCTTGGCGTGTGTGTGTTGAGATAGAAAAATGTGGTTCTGGAGATATTCCCTAATAGTCAGGATGTCGATGGTGGTTAGCAGGGTGTTGACGGTAGCCAGGTTAACATCTGAGGATGTTGTTTGTAGTCTGATAACCTTGGACGTGGTATACCTTCTGGAGGTATGAGAATTGAGTCCCAAGTGAGTGAGCTCAAGATTATGGGGACGTGTATGAGTTACATATATGCTGGGAAGAGCATGGGTCGCAACAGTGTTGGAATGAGTAAGGGTTTGGGTTACGATTCTAACACGCGATGAGTAGCAGTTTCGTGGGATCCCTATGAGAACGTAGGTTTATGGTTTGACCGTTATCCTAGTGATCAGGAGATAGTATTTGAGAACCATGCGGAGTGTGTGTGGTTAGCTTGTGCTGAGACAGCGTATCTTGAGTGTGATATGTCTGGAGGTTGTTTGTGTTCGACCTTGGGTTCAAAGATAGGTATATTGTTTGCCCATGGGAACGAAGCGTGGGGTAAGACGATTTAGTAAGGTACCGTGCGATTTGCCTAGCAGGAGTTAGGTGAGTAAGTGCAACCTTGTAGAGTGAGGTTTTGGCGTGACGGAATGTTGACATGTATCTCCGTGCACGCTTTGTGATGAGCTTGTAACCCCATGGGATGTGTTGTACAAGGTGTGCGAATGGATGAAATTCGTATGTGTGCGAATGACGCCGAAGAGTTGAGAGCTTGGTGTAGCGGATGGTTTGAGTACCGTACGGCGACTGTTCGACTGTGGTCGATGTGGCTTCAAGGTAAGGTTTACAAGGTTCTTGAGAGGCCAAGTGTTGATGAGTACTGGGAATACGCCAAGATTGGGTTGTGGGTTTTGTTGACACGTTTCTTCTCTCTGGACAGAGAGAGTTTTCCTGTGGATGGTTGTCTGATGTGAGTTGTTTCATCCTTGTTGGATAGAAATATCGAGTTTTTAATCGATTCAGGTTTCGATTGTGCTCTGAGACTCTCTGTGGATTTGGTATCCGTGTTGTGACCCTTGGAGTGGTGACTCAAAAACTTGTATCGCCGTGATCAGATACTGGTGAGATCGATTCGCTGTGGTTTCAACGGATGGTTGATGAGTATGTGCGTTTAGCTGTTACGCCTGGCTATGTGCCTTCTACGATGTGGAGTATCTGTGTGTATGACCTGGGATCCGATTACTTCTGCGGTTGGGGACCAAAAGGAATCACATGATGGGATTAGTATTATCCCACGATGGAAGATCGTAAAGGATTACGTATGAGTGTGGTAAACATGATATGTCGTGGTAACCTAGTAAGTGTGGCTTATTTTGTATCATTTTGAGTTATATGCTCTGTGAGGTGAGGTTAGTGGACTAGGACTGCTTGCGCTTGTCCTTATTGACAAGGAAGTTGATGTTGATATGCAGAGTTTTTTTTGTAGTGATCAGTTGAGGATCGTTAACCGTTGTATGCGGTTTGTTTTGGGTTGTGTGTATGGATGACCTTCTAACTCATGGTAGAGCAGGAATTTGGTCGGAACAGTCAGCTGTGATATTCACATGGTGAGTTTCTGATAGACTTTTGTGAGTTTAGATTCAGGTCTTGTTGGAGTTTTGAGCTGTTTAGAGTTCTTAGAGTCGAGAAATGGTTATCGACTGTGGTAAGTGTTGTACTTCGGCATAACTGTTGTTTGTATGGAAGGTGATCCCAAGAGTATGGTAAGGTAGAGTTAGAATGGATTCGATGTTTGAGAAGCCTTGGTTGGCGTGGCCTGTTCGGATCGACGCGATTGTTGGTTGGGATCGGAAGGGTCGTGATGAGTTTTAGATGTGAGAAAACTGCTAAGTGTTATATGCAAGTCTTGATTGGTGTCTTTGGTCCGAATACTTGGCTATTGTGGACTCAAGGGATTGGACTACGTGTTCTGCATTGGAGTTGATATTGGATGGCGATCAGCAAGTTTGCTTTGTCGGATACCGGATGGCGGGGATCATGTTTGATTAAAGGTTGATCTGTAGTCTGGGTATTAGTGATCTGATGGTAAGACGTTAAGTTGTGCAGTGATGTGTAGTGACGTTCTATTGCCCGTGCAACATGGTTGGGTTTGTATAGGTTTTGAAAACCTATGAGATGTTCCGTCTGCGTGACGTGTTTTGTCGAGTGACTCGTTGAGATCAGGTGACCTCGTAGCGGTGATGCTGGATTGGTTTTTGGTTGTGTGGAACCTTGTTCGGGACAATGGTGTATCGCTTAGTGTTCTTCGAAGGTAAGAATTGTGGTTCGTGATGGAAGATCAAATAGAGGATGAAGGTTTGAAGATTTGCTGAGATTCATTCTTTGGTATTCCAGGTGAGTGACTAGCTTCTCTCTGGAGCCGGGTGTTTGTGTCATGGCTTGTGCATGGGCGTTGTGTCAGCTTCGTGATGGCATTGATTAGCATTAATAGGGCGATGATGTGGTATCAAGTTAGTGGACGTTTTGTGAGCATCAGAACTTGAGTAAAGTTTGTGCGTGCAGTATGTAACTTCAAGTGACCGATGTCAGGGTTCAACATAATGTGTTTGGACTTGCAGAGATAGTCCTTGATGTGTATTGTGAGGTGTGATTGAGCCAGTTTGTGGCAGTGTAAGAACGAAGGGGTGGTGGTCTCTATGCTTGGGCGTAGAGAGTATTTGGAATCGAATGCAATGGTGGATTGGTTTCGTATGATGCGTCTGTCGTTGGACAATTTGTGCTCGGTGAGAGTTATGTTTCGAGGTTTGACAGTGTGAGTTGGATCTTGATCCGGTGTTTATGGATGTCTCATGGATGACAGTTGTGTCAATGGGACTTGCACGTGTGGGCAGTTTGTGTGGAGATCGAATCTTCAAGTCGTGTTTACCTCGTGTGACGACAGGTTAGAAATTTCAGCTGCTGGAGCATTTATGCTGTTGTACAGTGATACTGGGTTTGCATATGAGATTGTTGATGGTTGTGGCACAGCGATTGGTTTGAGTTTCGGTGTTGAATTTCGGGGACAAAATTCCTTTAAAAGTGGGAGAGTTATGAGACCGTGACCCATGTTGTTTTGGGAATGTTTAAGTGTTAATGGAATTCGAGTTATATCATAACCTTAGTGATGTTTCTAGTATATCTTTTACGCTTGTTTAGGTTCGAAAGAGGCTTATTTGGCTTGGTTTAAAACTGAAAAACTAGTTTGACGCAGCAAAACACGCTGCCCAGTAATTAGACCGACTTGAGGGCTTGGCCCAGTCGATTGGACCAAGAATTTTGAGTTCGGTCGACTGGACATTGGAGAATTTTCCTGTTTATAAATATCATGAGCCTGAGATATTTTGGAAATTCATTACTTCTAAGCTAAGTTTCGGTTCTCTCTGCCTTCTCTCTAGATTTTGATGGGCCCGAGGCTCGATTTTTAGCAAACTGACAACGAATCCTTAATGTTGGTGCCAGAGACTTCACGTTCATCTGGATAAAATTCTGTTTCGTCAAGGTTCAATTTTTGAAGCATCGAATTTTGGCTCACCGAGGTAGGATTCTAGACCCTACTATTCTAAAGAGTGATATATGTAATTATATATGTTTTCACCGGGTTGAAAATACATCAAACGTGATTTTCTTGTGTAAATCTTGGTTTTGCGTAAAAGTGGGTTTTGACGCCTTTTCTTGGTTGTATACATGTTTTGGGTACGTAGTATCCGTCAAAATGAGGTATGAAAATGAGGTATTTTGTAAAAATGGTGAAAAACGTCTTTTTTGAGGTTTGGAGCTAACCCGTGGGGTTGAGTCTCACCCTTTAAATGTTTTGTTGGAAATGGTTTTAGATCTCCATGTCGATGGATTTGATCTCTTTTATACATGTGTTGTATAAACTATTTTGTGAGTTTTCGTAGTTAAGCTACGGTGGATTTTGAAATGTATTCCATAGATGTACCGTGACAGTAGATATGTTGAGTTGGGCTTTTATTGATTCTCGGTGGAAGTCCAGAAACGTGCGCAGCATAGGTACCTTGTACCTTCGGGTTAATCCCCGTAAATTAAGCAGTGTAGATGCTTTGTACCTTCGATCGTGGAAATTCATAAATTAAGCTTTGGATGCTTCCTCCATCGGTCGTGGAAATCCGTATAGAACTTGTCATTATCTAGTAGGCCTTAAGTGGTTCAAGACTAAGATAATGGACATGAGTCTATAGTTGTTACCTTTGTCTGTGTGGCAGAGTCGGTACATAGGATTACATTTGATCTTTTCTCCTTGGCTGTCTGGCCAGAGTGGAGCTTACTATTTATTTACAGTTTTTTCTTAACTGTGGCATGATATCTGTTAGGATGATATGCATAGTTTGAAAGATAAAAAATGTGGGGTTTTGTGAGATAAAATATTTTTGAGACTTATGATAGGATTTCATTTATATCTTTTTCCTCGATCGTGTCTTTCGAATGGAAAAATAACATTTTGATCCCGGTTGTGTGATTTGGGTGAACAAAATAAGGTTTTTAATTACTGTTTTCTCTTAACTGTGGCATGATATATGTGAGAATGATATGCATGGTTTTAAGGTTGGAAATGAGGGGCTTTATGAAAGAAAACCTTTTTGAGACTTGTGTTAGTGTGACGAAAAACTTGTGATTTTGGAATGAAAACTTTTTTTTGGCTCCTGTAGTTGAGTCTGTATGCTTATGATTGCGTAACCTGCTTTACAGCTTTATAATCTGTTTCTATTGGGTTTCGACTCACAGTGTGGGATTTTGTTGTAAAACTTTTTTTAGGTAGACGTGGTCCTGTGGGTGACCTTGAGGTGCCCGGAGGTGGCTGTTGAAAAAACCCAGTTGTTTGGTTTTTGTTAGGTAGTTTATACTTGTATGTATATGTTTCATGTTTGAGTATAATATGTTGTAATGCGTACATAGTTCTTATGGATGTATGCATATTTTAATGTTTTCGAGAAAACCTTGGATTGGTTGTTATTTTTCGTAGTTTTTTGCTATGTTTTTCAATGTTGGGTGCAATGCTTTACAAATGGGCTTTCAAATAGTTTATGCTTCATTTAAACTCTTGTACTCGACGAAAATTTTAGAACGGCTTCCACATCTTTTTGAAAGGATTTTCTTTACTCAAAAAGTCAATTTTCATTTAAAAGAGGGGGGGGGGGGGTGTGGCTTGTGGGACCGTGACCGTAGTCTCTTGGCTACTCTTTCAAATTGAATAAACCCTCGGTAATTCGTTTTTCAAAGGTTTTAGCCTTGTTTTGGCTTTTCGGTTTTAAATTCCTTTTTGTGTTGGGACGGTTTGACGATGTTTAGTGGCTTTTCGCGTGATCCGGAGTTTAGGGCGTGACAGTGGTGTTTGAAATTACTGAAATTAGTAACTTATAAATTATAATTTATAACAGAAGTTGTGAGTATTTAGTAAATATTATAATTTGTAGTTGAAATAACAAGAAAAAATAGTTATCTCTTGTAGTAGAAGTTATGAGTATTTAAAAAAAATTATTATTTATAATTAAAATTAGTAGTAAAAATCTAAAAAGTACTAATAATAATTTTACTAAACACCCTTACAACGACCGAACCAAAGGATGAACCAATCTCCATTGCCTCAAAATTCTTGGGTTTCAAAGAATTGATTAGTACTAATTGTTTTGATATTTGTTCAGAGAGGAAAAACTAGGGAGGGATTAAAAAAAGGGAGGGGAGGAGAGAGAGAGAGAGAGAGAGAGAGAGAGATATATATGTGCTATTTACTATAGTCACGAGGTGTTAGAGATGCAACAATACAAGAGAAATAGTAGATTGAATAAACAGCGTACTAAAAACCATTTGGGCTCATATTATCCCTTAATGTTATATACTAAAATTCAGTCTTAAGATCATTAATTACCTTAAACTCTACTCCAAAAACATATTAAAATGTTAT
>JAOTRH010469305.1:0-61230 GCA_034768845.1 Heliamphora exappendiculata | reverse complement strand
TTAATAGAAAAATAATATTTTATAATCCGATTATCAATCACATCCACACAAATCATTCAAGGAAACAAAACTCAACACAAAGATTTTAACGTGAAAAACTCAAAGGATAAAAAACCACGGGACATACCAAGTCCAGGAACCAAGCACTAAAACGAACAGAAACAATACAACTTATAGACTTTACGACCGACTCATCAATCTTTTAGTCCTAAGCTTGTATGTCGAATTCTCGTTAATTGATCTCCTCTTGATTCCCACTACTACGACTTCCCGTAGCAATCTTCTCTGGTAGAATCCTCTGTCGGAACTTAGAACGCCGTCCAAGCTTTACTGTCGAATGATCTTCGAAATTTGATACACAAACTCACTCTTGAATAGACTTGATAATCAGAATATTGAAGGCTCAAGAGAGAATTTTGGGCACCCCTTATGATCTATTTATAGATCACCAAAAGACCTACGCAGTCAGAGTTTAAGAAATTTAAAATTGCTTGGCCACCGCTCGAGCAGACGGACCACCGCTCGAGCGGTCAAGTGGCCGAGACTTACCACTTGATCCTACTTTAACAGCTTGTACCACGAGCTTATCTGAAAGTACCACTGAATAGTCTTCTGATTTTATTCTCATAGAATATCCAGAAAATTAGTGATTCACTTAGGAATCCAAGATCTACTTAGATACCGTCATTCCATTCACAACTATACTTCCTAATCACAGATATATTCAAGAACTTTAGGAAGTCCCAAACAGACTCAACTTCCTAAACATAAAGAAATCCCTCAAATATCCTAGTACACCTGGATATTGCCATTATACAAAAATTAAAATAATTTAATTTCTTTACAGACCCAACTTCTTTGCTTGAGACGGCTTCTCGAGCTCCTTCGTGATTCCACATATTCAAGTCTCTTCAACTTCTCAATCCAAGAAATCCAACGGCTAATATCTGATCCGAGCAAGTTTTAAGTGGAGATGAATGACCAAAAGAGTAGAAAAAATAATGTGTGAGAGGATAACACAATCTAGATTTTGTGTGTACTGCAATAGGATCAAATGCACTTAGATTACTACAAGAGAGTAGACGAGTTTGATTAGATGGATGAGAATCAAAAGGTGTCAAATCTGTCACTCCCAACTCTCTCAAGTTTTTTGGTAGGTATAAAATGAGCAAGGCAGCAGCTTATATACTGCTAGGGTTTAAGACACAAAGGAGGTAAGAAAACTAGCTCAGAGCGCTCGAGTGTCTTACGAGCGCATGAGTGCTCGAGCGCGCCGCAGGTGCCTAGCGAGCGCCATAAAGAAGATTTAACCTAAAATAACCAAGTGCGCTTGAGCACCTATCAAGCGCATGGTGAGCGCTTGATGGCGCTCAAGCGCACCAAGGGCGCTTAACGAGCAAAGAAAACTAGAGAAGAACAAATCCAAGCTCGATAGGTCCAGTACTCGAGCGCCTAAAGGGCGCCTAGAGAGCGCTACTTTAGCGCTCGAGCGCCTCTTAAGCGCTTAGTGAGCAGAGGAAACTGGAAACCTCAAACAAGGTTAGCGCTTGAGCGCTTGTCAAGCGTTCAATGAGCGCCAAGGCAGCGCTCGAGCGCCTTTCAAGCGCTCAGCGAGCGCCAAGGAAAAAAGGTCAGAAAAAGATGTAAAAAGGGGGTTATGCAGCAAGATAAAAGAAATGCAAAGCGTTCCAGCCCAACAAGAAACAACAACCAACCAACAGAAAAAAATAGAAAATACAGACACTTTGTGATTTTGTCTAGACACCCGAAAATTGCCAATTATATTTACAATTTTCAAAATGTATTTTCTCTCATCGACACATTTTGAAAAAAGTTGGTGAGCTTAATTCAACCTCACAATATCACTACAAAAGCAAATAAATTTACAACATCAAATTATCCTTTTCAAAATTATCCATTTGAAATTGATCAATTTACAATATCAAATTTATATGTTCGTAAGCACCCATTGAATTTTTTTGCCTTTGCAATTTGTGTCTTTGTCAAAAGAATAGGAAATGTTTGTGCCCATGCTTTTGCAAAGTACGGACTTCTTGTGGATAAAAATATAGTGTGGTCTGATTCTTTCTCCGAGTGGCCAGGCTACTCTTATTATTTGTAAGGAAATATTAAATGAATAAAACCGCATCTTCTATTAAAAAAAATTATAAATTTATCAGATACCAATTTAAAACAGAGAATATCATTGGATAACCTATAAAACTGAGCATTTTCACAAAATTTAAAGTTTGAGAAACTATAAGAAATTTAAATGATAAATTCATAAACTCATCAATTCGTTCAAATCACAACTAATGATATAAACAAACAAGAAATGTAAAACTTTATCACTCATACAACTGATAAATTTTCTCAGTGAAAATTCTGATATGCATGCTTGTCTAAAAGAGGGTTCCAATATACTAATTCAATATGTATAAAATGCTAAAAGTTTCAAGTTCTTCAAAGACTCCGCAAATTGCAAAATTTCTCGATTTTCTTATACATCCCTAAATATGAATGTCATACTCGATTTTTGACCCTTGGAAAGTGTTTTTTTAAAGAATGGTCTAAAAATCTTAACTTTAATTAAATGCGATGGAGTTGAAATGAATTTAATAGATGGGCTCAAGTCTTAATTTTAAAAAAATTTGAGTCACCACCCAAGAGAGTTTGAGTGTGTTACGTCATCCTTAAAACATGCAAGTTTTGAAAATTAAGTTTTGATTTCCAAAAAGGGCATTAATATGTTAGAAAAACAGTCTTAATTTAAAATGACATAATAGCCGAACCAAATTTTAGAAATGATTTCCGTTTTGAACTACACTAATGACATAAACACACAAGAAAAGTAAAAACCTCATCACTCGCACAAGTGATAAATTTTCTGTTGAAATTCCGATGCATATGCATTTCTAAAAAAGGCCTCCAATACTAATACAATAAATTTAAAATGCTAAAAACTACCAGTTCTTCTAAAACTCGTCAAATTGGACAATTTCTCAATTTTTTTATACATCCCTAAATGTGAATAAATTAGGGAATTTCAGGCAAAAATCCAAAAAAATAAGTTTTAATATCTAAGGTCAATCAACAAAAATTTTAACGCGCAAGGTATAATTGCGTGATTTCTTCCGAAAATACCATACAAACAGATAAATTTATCTATTTTGCATAATAAATAGATAAATTTATCTATTTAATATTTATCTGTTTAATATGCAAACAGACAAACAGATAAATTTATTTATCTGTTTATTTCTACCTAACAGATAAATTTATCTGTTTGCATATCAACACAGATAATGCAAACAGATAAATTTATATATTTGCTTATTTTTGCCTAACAGATAAATTTATTTGTTTACATATCAACACAAATAATGCAAACATATAAATTTATCTGTATTCTTTACACGTACTTTTAATAAAAAATAGATAAATTTATCTGTATTCTTTATACATATTTTGAAAATGCACAGATAAATTTATCTATTCTATAGTATTTTTGTTTCCATCAACAAAAATTTTAACGCACAAGGTCTAATTGCGTAATTTCTCCTAAAAATACCATACAAACAGATAAATTTATCTGTTCTACATAATAAATAGATAAATTTATTTATTTAATATTCATCTATTTAATATGCAAACACATAAATTTATTTATCTGCTTGTTTCTACCTAACAGATAAATTTATCTGTTTGCATATCAACACAAATAATACAAATAGATAAATTTATCTGTTTATTTATTTCTGCCTAATAGATAAATTTTATCTGTTTGCATATCAACATAAATAATGCAAACAGATAAATTTATCTGTATTATTTACACGTACTTTCAATAAAAAATAGATAAATTTATCTATATTTTTTATACATATTTTAAAAATGCACAGATAAATTTATCTATTCTAGAGTATTTTTATTCCAAAAGGACCTTACTCGTTAAATTTTTTTATGCTAGATGAAAAATAGTAAACAATCTATAAATTTGACTGTTCATCAAATTTTCAATAAATTAAGAATGTATTTGGAAACTTGTCAGTTGTATTATTAGTGGGTTGTTTGCTTTGGTTATTATGTACAACTATATATAATGTATGGTTTATTAGAAGCATTTAATGACAACAACTATAGTAAAGTTACAACCTTAATATGAGTGTTTGCTATGCTTTGAACTTATAGTAAAGTTAATTATTAAAAAATCAGAATTCAAAATCACCAAAATAAACTATAATTAATATCACACTTTTAAAGTTTATAAACTATCAACGATATAGTTCCACTCTTACCTTATCCTTACTTTTTACCCCCCAACTTTTCTCCCTTTTTCCATTCGGATGAACGAGAGCATAAGAACGAGACACCATATTCCCTTTCCATCTTGTCCATTGACATTCCTCCTACTAAAAAATAGTAATGCTATTTAGGCTTACAAAACAAACCTACTTATGTGACAGTTAAAATTACGTATTTGTCTTTGTAGCAATAAAACAATGTAGGGTCCTTTTGGAATAGATAAATAATAAACAATAATGTAGATGTGAAATATGCTAAGTAGTCAGAAACACAGAATAAAGAGAGATAAGGTTGGGTGAAGGAGAAGGAAAATTGAGTATGGAGTACTGACAGTATGAACAACGTTTAGACTCTCCAAATCTAATTATTCCCGGAAGCATCAATATCCCTCCTATTTATAACACTCAGAGGAGTTATGTTAGGATTGGGATAAAATTCTTTAAGAGATATAATTAGATCATGAAATGTGATCTCGAGAAATCAAGGGATTCTATCCGACAATCGACCAAGTAGTGTTCTACTCCAACTCAACTAGGTTGGCCAACAAGTGCCCCGTGGGTATCCAACCCATTTGGGTCGAGTGACTCGGGGGTTACTCAAGTGACTCGAGTGGGGGGGTTCCATAGTCCGACAAATCCTTTCCTTAGCCACCAAGCTACATGTCTCCCAACGTCCCATGCAGGATTGTACTGCTATTGTCTTCATTGTCTTTGAGATAGTCTTTCGATTCTCAGAGGAATCTACAATCATATAGTTTATGTTATATCTTGGCTGTTCAGTCTGTGCTGAGCCACATAGTCAGTGCTATGTCATCATGATTAGGTAGTTAGAGCTACATTACAATCTGTGCTGTCTTTACGACCCGTGTCATGGTAATAATACAGTTTATATTGTCTTCATGGTCTGTGCCATGGTAAGTAATCAGAGCTACTGTCGTAGTCAAGGCTATGCTTCATAGTTCGTGCTATAAAATGTCTTTATTCGTAGTCAGGGCTACGCTTTATAGTCTGTACTATGGAATGTCTTCATTCGTAGTCAAGACTATGCTTCATAATCTGTGCTACGGAATATCTTGTGCCTCGGCACGATGAGCAGCAATATTAGTTAGTCGAGATATAGGGGGTCCTAGCAGCTCAGATCCCCAATAATTCAAGTCACCAGTGGAATGAGTAGTTTGTGTCATCATCTGAGTACCTGGATTAGAGTAGTCGACACCGGTTAAGTGGAAGAATACCCGAGCTACTAGAGGGGTAAGTAGCTCGGGTCATGAGTGACTCGAGTTATGAGTAGAAGTATTGCACCCGAGCTACTAGAGAGATGAGTAGCTCAGGTCATGTCATGAGTAACTCGAGTTATGAGTAGAAGTATTGCACCCAAGCTACTAGAGGGGTGAATAGCTCAGGTCATGAGTAACTCGAGTGAATGTATTGTTTAAATCATGTAGTCAAGAAGGAGAAATAATTATTGTCGCTAAAATGGAGTTCTGTACTCGAATAACCCGAGATATCATGTAGGTCGAACCGCTGGTTCGAGAAGGGGAGCCAAGTGGCTCGACCGCCAAACGAACCGACTTACTAGAGTGGGTAAAATGTATCAGAGTGGATCAATCGTGCCTGAGTAGCTCGAATGTACACAAGTAGCTCGGGTGTACCTGAGTAGGTTGACTATACACGAATAGATCAAATGTCGTACTTATCTTGAGAAGTTTCGTATTGACTTTATTTCATCCTTACTCTTAATATTGGTTTACTCAAACTATTTGCCCTAGTAGCTTGGGCCATAATTATTTATGTATTTATCATTCAAAATTTATATGTTAATAGACGACGACCCACCTACAAATTTTAAATAAATTTAATTATGCCACGTAAATAAGTATGTTTAATAAATTTATTTTGTTAGCCTCAATAGCATTTTTCACTAAAAATGTATGAAACTTAAAAATGGGTCCCACTCATCCCCCACTTTAAAGGGAGCCCAATTACTTTGGAACTGGCTTAACTTTGAAGGGCCTTAATATTCACTCTGCTCTAAATTCCAAAATGAGAAACATGGGCTAATATGTTACCTCTAGCTTTAACATCTTCTTGGCAAATTATTAGGCACTTTCGCAGTTCTATGTAGACGATGCTATATTGTACTTTTGAAAAGTAGAAGTAGTTGATGCATGTTAAATGAGTTATTATTATTTTCTATTTACTAAACAAAGGTCTAACAACATTGTTTTAACCGAAACATTTCTGCTACATCATTGAATGGAAAAATCGCATAGGGTGCTATATCATTGAATGGGAGAATCGCGTAAAAAATGCCGCATAATATTTCAAAACTACTAAATAATTACTCCATATTCTATTGAAATCGACTTATCTTGGAAACATGGTTTCTAAGTTGCTGCCATCATGGCAATGACTTGGTTCTTGCCAATATTAGACCATTTTAGCCTTATTGAGTTTAAATCTTAGGCCATTTACTGAACGATTCCTAAGTAAGTGTCATCATTAATTTTATTTGTTGGCCTGCTACCTTATCCAAACTCGTCCAGGCTATTGGACTAAAGCTCAGTCCAAGCCCATGTCTCAAACGAATTTGGAAATTTTAAATAGTGTTAATGTTGGACCTGAGTATGAGTATTAAAATTTGACCCCACCTAATAGCTCAGCCCATTTATCTAGCCCAAGAAATCTGCCATAGCCGGCATGTAAACCCACCCAAAAGTAGCACGCGTGCACAATAACAAGTCATCAATAGTCTTGACTGAATTAGATTTTTTTCCCATTTTGATGTGCTTGTAGTAGCAATAAATCTACATATAAATGAATAGAAAATAATAGATGTGTGCATAGATATATATATTGCGCTCCTTTCTCAGTTAATCTCTTTTCTTACAAAATTAGTTGAACATTTTTAGGGAGATAAATATATACATATAAATAAATAATATATATATACACACACACATGCATACATATAAGCTAAGCTAAGTATCTGAAAATGGAATTGATAAACTCCTATAATGAAGAATGAATTTCAATTGCACATATCCTTCGGAGTTTAGGTTGTATATGGACTACAGGACTAGGGTACAAGATCGGACAAATACAAGCAAAGCCTATCACAAGAATGAGATAATACACAACTACCAACTCAATGCTTATCTAATAGTCCCCTTGCAAGCTAATTTACGCCAAGGAAGTATGTCATCTTGGAACATAAGGATTGAAAACATGGCTATATTGGCGACTTGATCTTTTGTGCTGATTTACTGAACTATTAGATCTTCGTGAGTAACTTTATCATGTACAAAGTGAAAATTAATTTCAATATACTTAGTTCGAGCGTTAAAAATTGGATTAGTCGCGAGATATGCCACACTAATATTAATACACCATTAGTTTGGTGGAGAGGGGGCGTACATGCAAGCTTATATAAAAGAAATTAGATCTATGTGAGTTTCGCAATAACGTCGGCTAAGGATTTATATTCAGATTCTGTGGAAGAGCGTGATATCGTTCATTGTTTACGTGAGAATCAAAAAATAAGATTGGACCCTAAATAAATAGCATAGTCGCCTATGGACTTTTGATCGTTCGAGCATTCTACCTAGTCAGGATCAGAAAATGTTTGTAACTTTATAACATTTGATCGAAAGATAGGTAAGCTGAGACCAAGCGTTTCCTGAAGATATTACAAAATTCGTTTGACAATCGTAAAAAAACCTTTTTTGAGGCATGCATGTATCAACAAGCTTTATTATGACACAAGAAATTCCTAGTATTGTTAAAGTGAGATATTGCAGCACGCCAACCATTTGCCGATAGTGAGTAGGATAAGTGAGAATATGCCCATTAAACTGAGACAATTTAGTCGAAGGTGAGATACACTTCTATACAACTCTAGTTCAACAAATTCGGCTAGTTGAAATATATACACTTCTTCCGCAATCATACCATGCAAGAAGGCATTGTGCACATCGAGTTGGCGAATTGGCCAACCACAACAAATAGCTATTGTTAAAATAAACAAATCGTTGTCGTCTTCACCACGGGCTAAAGGTTTCAGAGTAGCAAATGCCATACTGTTGATTAAATCCTTTTGCTGCCAAATGAGCTTTGTATTTTTCAAGAGTCTCATTAGCTCTTCTTTTAATGCAATAGACCCATTTGCAGCAAAAAATGTTCGATTGAGGCATAAAGGGAGCTGGGGTCTAAATGGCATTGTGAACTAGAGGATCAATTTCCTCAGCCATAGCTCAACGCAAATATTGAAGTTTATTGGTAGTAGTGAAGCAAGATGGTTCACTGAAAGAAGGCTCATGCATGGTAACCGATTCTGTTGGGAAATAAAATTTCAAGAATCAATGTTAGTGCATTCGGGTTATACTAAAAAAAATGAAACTCGAGAACCCGATTAAAACCCTATACGACGGAATAAGAACTATATTTTTTAAATCTCTCTGGTTTAATCTCATTTCAGTATACAAATAAAAAACTGTCAAATAGATGCATACGATCAGAAACTTGACTGCACCGCAAGTCTTTTGCAATATTTTCATACGCCTGATCACGAATAGAGTGTGGGCTACAAGTTCGTGACGTAAACCCTAACTCGGTTATCTCTGTGATATTATGAAAATATCAAAACCCTAGTTGTCTAGAAAGGGTTAAAATGCATATAAATAAGTCATGACAGGGACTGGAGTAGTAAATAAGATTCATGCTCGTTGTGTAATTAGGAAAATTTAATTCAATTCAAATGAAAATTTTAATTTCTTAAATTATAATACATATCACTAAAAATTATAATTGCACTGCTGGTTTTACCTCAAAAAATATTTTAAGATCCATATTATTAAATGCTTATTTGTCTCACCATATTAAGATTACAAATACTTCCCTATTAATTTAAATTGTAAATAATTTTATTTAATCGACCACTTGTAATTTTTTTAAAGCTTTCCAATTAGGTTATTTGACATGTTGGACAAAGATCTATGTGCAGTTTTGACATAATTAAAAATTATAAACTTTCTTAAGGGGTTTCAAGAATCCTTGTATTGGGACGTAGATTCCGCTAATAAATAATATTTATCATATACATAATATTGTTATTCAATTCACCGAATTTATTGATTTATAAACGATATCACTCATATATAAATAAAAATAACTAACATTATATATATATATATATATATATATATATATAACATAAGAACTCATAATGATCATGAGATATTAATTATTTTATACAGTCAGTATGCGAACAATTATCCCAAGACGGTTTTGTTCAATTCACACTAAATATATTAACACAATGAATTGGAACTATATCATTCTTCATAATTAAGAAAAACCTATTAAAATACTGTACTACTATTTTACCTATGGTGTGCTCAATTTTATTTAAGACTGTGAACAAAAAGTTCATATTCTACAAGAATCAATAATTTTATTTTATGTTTGTAAGTCAAACTCTATATGCTAGATCATCTACTATATAGAATAAAAAATATACCGGCATAAAATTAAATAAATAATGTAGTGCAAATATTGTTTATACACATTCTTATTAAAATGCAAAATAACAATTTATATTAATAAATAAAACAAATTAATACTAAAATTCATTACATAAAAGGATATGATTTTTTAGTATATATCTCTAACAAAAACAATGGACAAATTTGGAGGAAGAAGGACACGCCGAATTTATTCGATTAGGTTGAGGATTAGAGGATGTTTTAGATAAAGGATGAATATTGGCAAATTATTAAGTACTTTTAAAATATTATGTAGACGATGTCACGTAATATTTTTAACTAATAATTGATCGTAACTTATACTATGTAACTTATTTCTTGTTTCTTAACTACCCAATAAAGATGAAATATCATCTTTATACTATAAAATTTATCCACTAAATATTAAATAAAAACACCACATAAATTTATCATATAATATTTCAAGAGCATCGGATATGTGTGGATAGAGAGCGTAAGAGAGGTTATTGGAGATAACACAGGTGAATTAGATTTGCATGGAAGTTGGGGCGAGGTGCACGAATTTGGAGGAACTGGGGATGTGGGAGAAGTAGGGCCGTTTGGCTATTCTAGTTTTTTTTTGGTTAAAAATATTTTTTAAAATTTAACATAATTCATTAAGAAAAAAAAAAGAGCTGAAAAGTTAAAAGATTAAATCAAAATACTAATTTTTAAAATATTTTATATAAATATCTCACTTTTAAAATACTATAATACATTTACTCATAACTTATTTATTACTAATATCAACTATAAATAATTGTTAATATCAAATATATAAAAAGATAAAATTGTCAAGTTTAAACAAAAAGAAAAAAAGTTAGTTTTTTACCAAAACAATCAACTTTAAAAAAAATTAGCTTAAAAGTTAAGTTACTAAACAACCTATTTTAAATTAAATTTAACTTTTTAATTAAAAATGCCAAAAATAACAAAAATATTTACTATCGCTTGATAAATGGTAGGAAGACTGAAAGCCAAAAGGCAATATACCAAAGGTTTTTTTTTGCTTAAAGTCATTTCAAAACAAAAGAAAAAAGAAAGGCAAAAAAGCAAAAAAATTTAAATAAGAAAAATATATTATAATTTTTTAAAATGCATTTTTAAATATTTTTATATTCAATATTGATTTTATTTGATAGATTTCAATAAGTAAATTTTACAAATATATTTTTATAAAAATAAATATGTATAATAAAAGTTATGATATTTTTTAAAAATATGTAAAAATATTTTATGTTAATAAGGAAAAAGGTAAAACGGCTAAAAATCAATAACCAAAAAAATATGTAGATTAAAAAACAAACTTAAAGTTTATTTTGACTTTAGGCAAAAAGACAAGAAACCCAACTTAGTGCCAATTGCCAAACAAGGCCTTAATAAAATTGAAGCTGGATGGAACAACAGAAGAGGCGGCCCAAGGAGATTATAGATGACGAAGATGAGAATATATAGGGATTAGTAAATAGAAAACAACGTTCATTAAGCAATATAAATTCGATTAGAAGAAGAATTAATCTTTTTTATTTTATAGAAAAATAAGAAGTTAATTTAAGAAAAATTTAAAAATTAATCCTTTTTTAGGGTATCATAAGAGATTTAATTTGCGTTTGGACTAACTTTTTTTAGTGACTTTTAAGTTTTTTGATTTTTTTATAAAAAATTAGATATCTAATCATATAAAAAAAGTGAGAAAAAAAAGTGAAAAAAAACCTAATAACCCAAATTAGTTAGCTTTTTTTTTTTTTTACTTTTAAGTCAAAAAATTACAAAAATGAGCTAGCCCAAATACATGCTTAATCCCAAAACATTTTTAAAAAAAATAGATTTAATCATTTGTCATTTAAAGTAATTTTTTAATATTTAATTTACCCCCATTTAAAATTTATTCTTTCCGTTTTTTAATTTACCCCAATTTAAAATCTGGTCAATTCCGTTTTTAAGATACCAAAGATCTTCAATATCTGCAGCAACTGATTCCAGTCTCTTTTTGTATTTCTCTACATTTGTATAAAAAGTGATGGCAGGGAATAGAAACGCCACGCTGGCGACCCATGTGTATTCTCCGGGAAAATTCGTTCCTAAGGCCACCAGAGTTCCAGCTGCGCAAGCAACGGCCCCAAACTTAGCCAAAATTCGGGTAGCAGTCCACTATGTACGGCGGAACGAGATTGCCGTCATCACCTATTGTTCATTTTCCAATCGATGATCTGTTCGCGAGATCGGATTAGTAGCCACACTGCCGCCGCCGCCATCTCTGCAGAATTCGAAACTTCCGATCTCAATCCGAAACTCTTGAGGAGAAGGAGAAGATGATTCGCCAACGAATTGAAACCGATCTAATTGAGAGGTTGATCGATTCGGCGAGTACATTGTTGGAGAATGATTTAGTGGATTTGAATGTAGCTAGATCTGATCAAATTTCATTGCGTAAATGGGTCTGGTCAAGTCATGATTCGATAATTTTTTTGATACATATTCTCTATATGTACAGTGTGCAACTGATACAATTATCATTTACAAATTCTGTGTTGAATAATTTTTAAAAGCACGTATATGTTGAACACTGATACAATTATCAGTTACATATTATTACTAAATGCACACAACTCCCCTAAACTACTGATACATTTTATCAATTTAAAACTGTCATGCCCCAAACTCTAAATTACGCAAAAAGCCCACAAACAACCATCAAAATCGCCCAAACACAAACGGATGAAAAATCATGATGTCAAAACAAGACTAAAACTTTTGTAAAAAGTACTACCGATGGTTTATTTAATTTAAAAGAGTAACCCAAAAGATTACGGTCATGGCCCAAAGAATCAAGCATTCAAAACAAAATATACATTTAGATAAGAAAGTCTTTTCTTTTTAAAAGGAGCATAGGCTGTTCTAAAATCTCCATCGAAGCACAAGAGTTTGAATAAAACATAAATCATTTGAAAACTCTTTTTATGAACCGTTGAACCAACTAATGAAAAATGTATTAAGAAACTATGAAAAACAACAATCAACCCATGATTTCTCTCGAAAACATAAATCATGCATACATAGGCACCACGGCCATAAGAATAACATTACAACAGAAGATGATCCATATGAAAATGTACAAACTAGCTAACAAAGACAAAACATCAGAGTCTTATAATCAACCACCTCTGAACACCTCAAGGTCAACTTATAGGACCACGTTCACCTAAAAAAGATTTTTAACAAATCTCACAATGTGAACCGAAACCCAATAGAAACAGACAATAACGCATATGCAATCACATAGCATAGAGTTAACTCAACCACATGAGCCTCAAAACGATTTTACTTCATAAAATTTCCAAGTTTTCCATCAAGCTCCTATAAGCCTCCAAAATAGGTTTCCATCCTCAAAATCAAGCATTTCAACAAATGCAACAACATTTCACAATTAAAGAAAAACAGTAACCACAACGTTATTTTCCACTCAAACCACACAGCCGAGAAAAGATTCCTATGTATCGACTCCATCACATTAGAGACAAATGTAACAACTATAGACTCCTGTCTATTACCTATCCCTGAATCATTTAAGACATGTTAGGTAATGATAAGTTCTATATAAAGTCACAACAACGCAAACCACTTAATTTACGAGCCCGAAACCCGATGATTCAAAGCACCTACCACTTCGTTTACGTGGATTAATCCGAAGGCACAAAGCACCTACTCTGCGCACGTTTTTGGACTTTCACCGAGGAGCAACTCGTGCCCAATACACCCGTTATCCCAGCACATCTATAGAATAATTTAAAAAATCAAACCGTAACTCGACTATAAAAATATTTCCATAATTATGCATTAAACATGTATAAAGATTCAATGGCTAACCGCCATATCATCCATTAAACATGACGATTAATCAAAAACATTTAAAATGTTTTCATCATTTTGTCAAAACAGTTAAAAATATCTGAAACTCAATCCCAAGGATTAGCTCCAAACCTCCAAAACAAGATTTTCAAGATTTTCTTAAATCCTCCATTTTCAAAACTGTCTTTTTGAAAACCATTGACGCCTACACGTCCAATATCATGTAATAGATCGAGAAAAGCGCAAAACATGCTTTATATCCGAACAAACATGGTTTAAACATAAAATACAATATTTAAATTATTTTTAATCGATAAAAAAGTACATAACAGCACGTAGCACCCTTTAACGATAATATAGTCTAGGCTCCTACCTTTCATTGAGCCAAAATCTCGATGCCTCAAAAAACGAACCTCGATGAAATGAGATTTTGTCCGAATAAATGCGAAGCCCCCAGCACAGATACCAAAGATCCACTATCTGATAGCTAAAAATCGAGCCACTGGCCCATCAAAATCTAGAGAGAAGTTAGAGCAAAACAAGACTTACTCGTAAAGCTAACTTTTCAAAATATCTTCTAAGAACTTGATATTTATAGACTCATCCCCGTACAGGAATCCAGTCGACTAGATCCACCACATCAGTCGACTGAAAAACTACTGAAAAAAACCAAGAATTCTCCACCACCACAGGTTAGTCGACTAAATCTTTCAAGTCAGTCGACTGAACCACCATACAGCTCACTCAGTCGACTAAATTTACCACCTCAGTCGACTGAATCCTCACTGGAATTTCAAGAAACTTTTTCGGTGTCCATGCATAGACCCAAATGTGCACCTAAAATTTCACCATGGTCAAGTGTTAACTCTAACACCATCAACACTTAAACATTTCAAAAATAAAATGGGTCGGATCTCACAACTCTCCCCTTCTTAAAGGAATTTCGTCCCCAAAATTCAACGCTGAAACTCAAGCCAAACACCAGCCCATCAATCATCAACAATCTCTAATGTAAACTCGACAACACTGTACAATAGCAAAAATGCACTAGCAACGGATATCCCAAAACTGTTATTCCACAAGGAAAACATGACATGAAGAATAAACCTCTATACAGACGGCTCGCACAAACAAGTTCCACCGACACCATTGTCATCCATGAACTATCGGATCAAGATCCAACTCACACTCCCAACACCTCGAAACATAGCTCTTGCCAAACACAAACCATCCCAACGATAAATGCAAAACAAGAGATCAATCCACCATGGAACTTGATTCCAAGCACTCTCTAAGCCAGGACAAGAGACTACTACCCTCATTCTCACTGCCATATACCGGCTCAATCGCAACTCACAATGCACACCAATGACTATCTCCACGAGTCCAAACACACGACGTCGAACCCTGACATCAATCACATGAAGACACATACTCTGCGCAAAAACTTTAATCAAATTCTAACGATCACCAGAGGACCACCCTATTTGGTACCACATTGTTACCCTGTCGATGCTACAACGCCATCTGGAAGCTAACACCACATCCATTCACGAGCAACAACACAAACATCCAACTCTAGAGAGAAGCTCACTTAACCCACCTAGAATGCTAAAGAATGCATTCCCACTAAACCTTCATTCTCTATTTGATCTCCTATCACAAACCAAAATTCTCACCCCAGAAAAATACTAGGTGACACACTATTGTCCAAGACAATGTTCTACATCGTCGAAAACTAATTCGGCATCACAGCCACATAGTCACCTGACCCTAACGAGTCATTTGACCAGACACGTCTCGTAGATAGAACATCTCATAAGTATCCAATAACCTACACAAACCTAATCATGTCTCCCTTGCAACCGCGCATCACTGCACATCACGACACAACTCAACGTCTAGTCATCAAAACACTAATACCAAGACTGCAATCAACCTCAAATCACACATGATCACAGTCGTCAGACAAGCAAATATGATGACTTTCATCCAACATCAACCTCGAACTCATAATAATACCTCAATCCCTTGAGTCCATAATTGTAGAATATTTGAATTCAAGACTTGTCCGTCAAGTAACCAACCAAGACTTGCCTCTTTTTCTTAGCAATTTTCTCATATACAGAACTCATAACGGCCCTTTCATCCTCAACCAAACAATCGCGTCGATTCGTACAGGCCATGCTAACCAAGGCTTCTCAAACATCGAATCCGTCTTGACTCATACCATAACATACTCTTGGGACCACCATCTAAACAAACAGTTATGCTAAAACACAACACTTACCATAGTCGACGACCACTCCTCGACTCAAGAACTTTGAACAATTTAAAGCCCCAAACAGAACCCAAATTCAGGCTCACAAAAGTCTATCAGAAACCCGCCATATGAATTTCATAGCCGCACTGTTCCAACAAAATTTTCACTCTGCCAAGAGCTTGAAGTACACACAACCCAGAATAAGCTATACACAACGGTTAACGATCCTCAACTGATCACTGTAAAAAGAACTCTGTGTCTCCACAGTACCTCCCTTGTCAACAAGGACAAGCAGCACAGAGAACACAACCCAAATGGTTCAACCATCATACATAACAACTCATACTCCGACTAGGTTACTACGACCTTCTACGCTTACCAAACTCTTACGTACTCTTTTACGGTTTTCTACTGCGAAACAATACTAATCTAAACATGCAATTCTTTATGGTCCCTACCCGGGGACGCAATCGAATTCCAAGTCATACACAGACGCTCAACATCCAAGAAAGCACGTAGCGATGAACCACACGTCAAAACCACGAAGAATCAATCTTACAATCGTCTAATCACGGTGACACAAGTTCCTAAGGCACAACTCCAAGGATCACAACACGAATACAAAATCCACAGAGATTTTCACAGTCTCAGAACACAACCAAATCTGAATCAATCAAGATCCCGGCATCTCCATCCAACCAAGATGAAACAACTCACACCAGATAACTGCCTACAAGAAAACTCTTTCTCCATCCATAGAAAAGAAAAGGGTCAACAAGAACCCATGACTCAACCTCAACGTACTCATAGTACTCATCGACACTTGTCCCCCAAAGAACCCTGTAAATCTTTCCTCAAGGCCACCTCGACCCTAGTCACACAACTACTGTAAACCCCGATCACAAAACTCATATCATCCGCTACACCAATCTCTCAACTCTCCGACATCATCCGCACATATACGAACATCATCAATGCTCATACATTGTACAACACGTCCCATAGGACTACAAGCTCATCACTAATCATACACTGAGACACACGTCAACATTCCCACCACGCTAAGACCTCACTTCACAAGGTTGTGCTTACTCACCTAACTCCTGCTATAAACCATAGCTACGGCACGACCTCGAGCCCATTGTCCAAGCAGCTCACATAGAAAGCACACGGTACCAAACAAAGAAAACCCAATCCTAAGATCTTTCATCTATAATTACTAATAACTCCGACAACCATGTAAACACCTCTGCACTTTCACCCTCTGAGTACACATCGATCACAGATATCCTACGATTTCTCGCCTATCGCCCTAGGCCAGTCAAACCTCACGGTGTACTGTTGAACCTTGTTACTCCACACTTCGTTTCCATGGGCAAACAACATATCCATCTCTAAATCTAAGGTCGAACATAAACAACCTCTGACATATCACACTCAAAATACACAGTCACAGCACTAAACCAACCACACTATCGAACCCTTCTATGGTCCTTTCAAACCTTATGCACCCGGTACGGTTCCCAAACACGATCTCTTGATCACGAAGATAACGACCAAACCACAGATCTGCATTCTCGTAGGAATCCCACAGAATTGATACTCGTCGCATGTTAGAATTGTAACTTGAACCCTTACACATTTCAACACTGTTGCGACCCATGCTTCTCCCAGCATATCTGCAACTCATACTCGTCCCCATATCTAGAGCTTACTCACTTGTAACTCGGTTCTCAAACCTCAATAAGGTATACAATATCCAAGGTCTTCAGAACTACTATGACTACCATTAGCATCCTGTTAGTAGAGAATATCCCTAGAACCACTTACGTTTTGCTATCTCAACATACACTTGACCAAGGATTATCACGCTCACATCCACTATGTTCCTGTCTATACTCCATCCTGAGTACACGGCTCATGACATAGTATGGCTCACGACATACCTAATCCATCACACGGCCAAAATCACGGACACCAAATCTTAACCAAAAGGGATTATCACTATCCACAATCCAATCACAACAACTGATTCCCCAAGGTCTCCAACACCCCATCGCTCTTAGTCACAAGGCTATCCATAATACAACTACAACCTCTAGTAATATACTCCCTAAAGGAGCCAACTACTACAATCAAGCCACTAACCATGCTTCAACTGCATCCAAATAAAATTCTGCTCATACCAACATTAAACAGTTCACCAATCACGGCCAACCTCACGCGGCTAACCCCAACTCACCAACGAGTTCCACTACACACCAAGCAATCGACACTCAACCCATAACCTTGCCTTTCAACAACCAACTGCAACCGAGTCGCACATTCAAGACCCAAACCACGATCTCATCGTCTCCAAGGGTTTACAGGTCATATATAAAGAAAATATAAAACACAACAACCTATCATATTATTTCTAACACGTACCACATAATCATGCTAACACATAGCCAAAATAATTATGCGAAAACATCACACATACTAAGGAGAAACCACAAGAATGACGCGTTACTTTGAATAACCTACTTAGATTTTCTGTTAGAAAACATGTCAGCAATACGTGTTTCTAACTTGGTTTCCAAATTTGTTAATCCAAATGCCCAAAGGCAAGACTAATCAATCTTAAGGTCCAACCTCCATTCTCACGTATACACAACAAGCTATCATGTTCATGTTATGATAATAATTAACACATGCAATCAAGTACACGCACATCTTTCCTCAAAAAGTGACACACCCTCTTTCCACAACTCTTAGGTATTCAAATCCAGAGCTTTCATACCAAATTGTCACGTCCTAAATTTCGGGTCACGCGAAAAGCGTACGAACAACCACCAAAATCGCCCAAACACAAACAGATGAAAAACCATGAGCCAAAACGAGGGTAAAACTTTTATGAAAAGTACTACCGATGGTTTATTTAATTTAAAAGAGTAGCCTAAAAGACTACGGTCACGGCCCCAAGAACCAAGTCTTCAAAAAAAATAAATATTTGAAAAAAAAAATTCTTTTGTTTTTAAAAGGAGCATAAGCTGTTTCAAAATCTCCTTCAAAGCACAAGAGTTTAAATGAAGCATAAACTATTTAAAAACCCCTTTTGTGAACCATTGAACCAGCCAACGAAAAACGTAGTAAAAAACTACGAAAAACAACAACCAATCCATGGTTTCTCTCAAAAACATAAATCATGCATACATAAGCATCACGACCAAAAGAATAACATTACAACAGAACATGATCCATATGAAAAGGTATAAACTACCTAACAAAGACAAAACATCAGAGTCTTGTCATCAGCTATCTCTGAACACCTCAAGGTCAACTTACAGGACCACGTTCACTTGAAAAAGGTTTTTAACAATTCTCACAATGTGAGCCGAAACCTAATAGAAACAGACTATAAAGCATATGCAATCACATAGCATAGAGTTGACTCAACCACATAAGCCTTGAAACGGTTTTATTTCATAAAATTCCAAGTTTTTCATTAGACTCCCATAAGCCTCCAAAATAGTTTTTCATCCTCAAAATTAAGCATTTCAACAAATGCAACAATGTTTCACAGTTAAAGAAAAATAGTAACCAAAACGTTATTTTTCACTCGGACCACACAGTCGAGAAAAGATTCATATGTACCGACTCTGTCACATCAGGGATATAAGTAACAATTATAGACTCATGTCCATTACCTATTCTTAAATCATTTAAGACTTATTAGGTAATGACAAATTCTATACGGAGTCACAACAACGTAAATGACTTAATTTACGGGCCCAAAACCTGAGGGTATAAAGCATCCACCACTTCGTTTTCGGGGATTAACCCGAAGACATGAAGCACCTACTCTGCGCATATTTTCAAATTTTCACTGAGGAGCAACTCGTCCCCAATACACCCACTATCCCGGCACATCTATAGAATCATTTAAAAATCAAACCGTAGCTCGACTACGAAAATATTTTCACAATTATACATTAAACATGTATAAAGATTTAATGGTCAACCGCCTCATCATACATCAAACATGGAGATCAATCAAAAACATTTAAAATGGTTTCACTGTTTTGTCAAAACATTTAAAAATATCTTAGACTCAACCCCAGTGGAATTGCCAAAAAATACTGTGGTGTTGGGATTTAGGGGTCAAAAATAGGAAAATTCAAATATGTTTACCAAAATATTTTAACACCTTGAAAGCCAAATTTTAAAAATTCTTTTTTATTAAAAATATAGTCGCCACTTTCCCAAAATGTCTACTTAGCGGTCGCCTAGTCAAAGGAATTGTGTCACTGCACTGTGTTTTTTGGAGTGCCTACTCACAAGGTGGCGGTCGCTACATTTATTATCCTTTTTGTCGAAATTTGGATTTCTCGCCCTTTTTTACCTTATAAATATAGCCCTGGAGGCCCCATTTATTGTTGCTCAGACTCAGATGGCTTCTCCTCTTTCTCTATGGGTTGAAACACTTTCCCATATTGAACGTCTGAACTTCTCCTCATTTGGCTTGAATGCCCTTTTCTTACTGAGGACCGAGAAGATTAACAAACCCTTACTGATGGCTACTGCACGACTATGGATTCGCAGTCCCATGTCCTTTGGTTTGGTCTCGAAGAACTTTGTCCTACTGTGGAGGAGTTTGTTGCTATTTTGGACTTTGCTCCGCAAGGTTCTGTTGTCGTTCCTACTCTCTTCCTCTTAGTTCGGCAACAGGTGATGCAATTTTGTGGCCTATCCAGGATGGAGGCTCCACGTCTGATTTCAGGTGACTGTCTCAATATTTCATGGCTTATTCAGAGATTTCATCCTACTGGTGACCTTAGCGATCTAGACTTTCAGCTGCAGCGCCGTTATCCACTTTACTTCTACCTCCTTGTCCAGTATCTATTTGTCCCTTTCGCTAGGCGGGTTAGTTGTGTCCTGGTTGACATTGCTGGCCAAATGTGGATGGGAAAAGACTTCGTGCCCCTGATTTTGGCTGAGACACTGTTGGGATTGGACGCTGTTCATCGTGGCGAAACCACCACCTTTGCTGGTAGTCCCTTACTTCTCCAGGTGATCTTAACATCTTCCTTTGTATCAAGTTCTCTATTATACTGCAAAGGTCTTTCCCTTACTGTTCTAACTCTTGCTATAGATTTACCTGATGGAGAAAGTGAACCTTATACAGAAACCTCCCACTGATAGACACAATGCCACTGCTTTCCTTTACCGTCTGTGTTATCAGATATGTGATACTGAGGCATCTTGGCGACAAAATCTTTCCTCCCTGACCAGCTCAGACATTACCTGGCAGTGCCCTTGGTGGGGGATTCCTGCTATGACACTGACCACTATGGTCATCTTGGTGTACTACTTGTTGGTCTGTGTCAGACTTCTTTCTACTACCCTCATAGGATCATGCGGCAGTTCGGGCGAAGTCAGATTGTATTTTCCAGTATTTGAGGCCGTTTGTTTTGCTCTTTACTGCGGGCTCCTTTTCTAGCACAGTATCGGGATGCCTGGCCATCTCGCTCATTGATGGAGATACACGAGTTGCAGTGTCCCGATCTTTCTGCTGAATACAAAACATGGTTGACACAAGATAGGAAAAAGAAAGATAGAGAAGAGGGGAAATAAGCAACGAAAAGAAAAATGGTTTGAGGATCTTTGCTTTATTTTGAAAAATTTCACAACTTTTTTTTTATCTGTAGAGTTTGGGACTTCTGTGGCCTCCCTTTATTTAAGAACTTTGTAGTCTTGTCCAAAATAATGAAAAACTCCCACTTTGTGTTTAATATAGTTTAAATTTATCCAAAGCTTAAATATCTTTATTATCAAAATTTAAAAATTAATTTGCATTGGTCTTACTCAAATTCAAAGATGGTTAAAAAAAAGAGAAAGTGGCCGAACTTCTTAAAGAAGCAGCCTACATATCCCAAAAAGATGAAATCAAGCCTTAACGTAGTTCAGGCTTGGTTTTTACTCGGGTATTGACACTCTCCTTTTGTGATGCCTTAATTTTTGCCAAGGTCGCCTTTTTGGGTTTTCGGCCTTATGGGCTGCTCTAACTTTTGCCTGAGTTTCCTTTTTAATTTTTGACTCAGCGAGTTTTTATTTTTATTTTATTTTTACCTCAGGGATAGTATTTTTTGAGTTGATCGAAGTTAGCGGGAGTGGAGAATACATTGCCATCCAAGTCCATGATAATGACTGCACCACCGGTCAAGATAGTTTTGACAAAAAATGGTCCAGACCAGTTTGGTTTAAACTTGCCTCTTGGGTCAAAGATAGGGCTCTGATTTCCTTAAAAACCAAATCGCCTTCTCTAAGATCTCGAGTCTTGACCTTCTGTGGCTTTGGAATTTAGGGGGTCAAAAATAAGAGAATTCAAAAGACATTTTGAAAATATTTTAACACATTGAAAATTAAATTAAAATTTTTTTTTTGTTGAAAATAGAGTTGCCAATTAGTTTTTTAGAAAAACTAATAAAAACAAAATTGGCTACTGATTTTAAAAACGTTAAACAAGATAAAGAGGGTCCGGGGGCTCAGGTACGAATCGAGGAAGGTGTTAGGCACCCCGTTCGCCCAACCGCAAGGTTGGCCTCGACTAATCATCATCGGTTGTTTAACGTAATTTCTTAAGTGCATACAAATAAAGAAAATGGAGGTGAAGAGAGAATATTCAAAATTAATTATGAAAAATACATAAAATATGTACATAACACTCCAAAACAAACAAGTGTCAAAAGAAAAATCCTAAATCCTATAGCATGGAATTTCTATCTAAAGGATATATGAAACACATAACCACATGCAATATTCACAAAATAAGCTAAACTAGGATGATTCAAATAAAAGAGTAAAAATAGGCTAAAGATACTAAAATTACCTGAACATGATTTGCTAACAAGAAATACACTAAACCAGGCAAAAATTTAAAGAATGTAACTAAAATATGCATATCATCAAAATAAACCAAATTAACTTCAAGATGATCTAAAGATAGAAAGATGCATGCCAAATCTACGCTTAAAAGAAAGTTTATTGATAAAGAAAATGACAAAAGAGAATTTAAGAATTTAGAAAAAAAAAAAAGAAAAAGAAGCTTGTAAAAGAAAATGATGCTAAAATAGAAAGGTTGAAAAATATTTATTTGAATTATTAAAAGAAAACTTAACTGTTCATATTTTACATCTTAAAAGAAGAAAATAAGAGGAAGAAGAGATCAAAAGAAAATTATACTTTAAAGATAAAATCTAGTTTAAAAGGGGAGATTTTTATGATTTTTAAGTTTAATAAAAGAAAAAAAAAGATAAGTACTAGAGAAAAAAGGAATGAAGTTATGGGATATTTTTATGAAAATAAAGCTAATAGTAAAATACTTAAGAAGAAGAAAAAAATTATACTATTGTTAAAAGAAAAAGAAAAGAAAATGAAAAATAGAAGTTAACAAAAAAATAATAATTCTAGTTAAGAAACTTTTAAACTAACGTTAAAGAAAATGTAGCATTGGTATTTAAAGAAAATAAAATGAATAATAAAAGAAGTTAAAAAGAAGAGAAAATAAAAATTAGAACATTACACTAAAATTACAGGAAAGAAATGAAAAGAAAATAACTAGTGCATTGAAAGAAAATTAAGCTGAAAGAAAAGGAACATTTAGCTAATAAAGAAAATAAAAATGAACCAACAAACTAATTATTACATGAAAATGAAGTGGAATGCTAGGAAAGAAAATAATTGCTAAGAATTAAAATGGAGTATTAAATTAATGATACAAGAAAAATGAATGAAATAAGATGAAATGTTAGTAAAAATGATATTAGACTAATTAAAAAAAAAAGAAAGTAAATGATGCTTAAATATTAATTTAACATAAAAAAAATAAAATAAAAGAATTTAAATGGATGTAATATTGATAATTACAACCATTTTTATATAAGTGCTTTATATTATAATAATGATGACATTATTTGCTCGTATTGTTAATTGATGTTACCACTAATTAATGAATTAATTAAAGAAAAAGATAATGTGTTTAATGTAAAAGTGTAAATTAAGAAATTAAATCAACCAAATTAAATGAAACAACGTAAATGATGACAAGATTAATTATGTAAACAAAAGGAATATATGAATTAAAATTAGATATAACCCGATCACCCCAAAAGAGAGAGAATATGGTTAGAAAGACCGGGATCTAAGTAAGGTACCTAGATAGCGGAATCCTCAAATCGGGGATTGTGATTCAATTGGCCAATCCTTGGGTGATGATCGAAGTAATGTAGGCTTCAATGTAGGTATTGGAGGTTCAGGACTCGGTATCTTGGCAGGACTTTGGCGTCGGGGCTCAGAATCGCTCGGTATACCGGCAGAGTCTCTCTCACTCAAAATATGTACTGAAAACATACGCTAGGGTACGGTATTTATAGAATTCTTCAACCAATGAGGTGTTGCCACGTTTTGGGACATGTCATGCCATTTGGAGTTGGCGGTTGCCACAATGCAAGTTGGCGATCGCCATGTTTTTAGAAGGTTCCACAAAGTTCTATGGCGATAGCCAAGATGGAAGGTGTCGGTTGCCGCTTTTGGCTAGGGTTTTCACAAAGTTTTATGATGGGGACCACAATGCAAGTTAGCGGTCGCCTTACTTGGGCAGCAAGTTTCAATGGTTTGTCAAAATTTTATTGGTTTGAAGGTTCCGGGTTTATATACCTAGCTTGGATCACTTCCCAAGAATCATACGGAAGCACTAATTCACATGTTTTCATCATCGAATTCGCCTAAGATTAGGCGGGGTCAAATTGGGGTGTCTAGAGTTGCCCCTCTTTGATATAACTTCATAGCAATGTGTGAAGCAGGTTATATTAAAGATCCAGAGACAACAACCATTTAACCGAGCCGTCAATCTTAGGCCACACAAGAATTCATATAATGTTGGTCGTACTCTAATCTTAATCGAGCTGCCTACGTACCCCCTTTGCTAAGGATCAGACCAGAATGTAGTTTAAGATGAAAACACATACAAAAACATAATAAACGCGCATAAACACCCAAACAGTCCCTTAAAACCCTATAATGACCGTCAGGCAAGGGTGCAAAACTCGAGACATAAATTTATCGTTGACAACATGGTGGTCGCCGTGAAGGAATCCGTCTGACATGGCGGTCGCTGGATAAAAACCTCTGCGACACGGCAGTCGCTTGTGTGTCTCTTGGGCGACCTGGCGGCCGCCGAGATTGAATGTGGTGACTGCCACCTCCAGACGTGTACAAGACCCTCCAGAGCGCACAGACCATGCCCATTCTCACTCTCTACTCTCTCTCTCTAGCTCCCCGCGCTCTCAACCTTCCCCCAAACTTTCTCTTATTTTTCTCGCATTTTAAGCTTTCGTGCCTCTTCTCTCTTATATTTTCGAGATACAAGATGTTTACATTATTATTCGTGTTCTCGTTTCTTTTTATGGCGAGCTAGGATCAGGGAGATGACGATTCGGGGGTACGATGGGACCCTTCCGCTAGTGGGGGCACTTCTACGCCGCCCACTGCTGCGATGGATGCCTATGTGATCGAGGCAGAGCTTGCCTCTCGCCGAGTTGCTGAGGAGGCATGAGTAGCTGCTGTGGCGTAGGCGGCAGCAGATGCTGTTGTTGAGGCCGTGGTGGCTGATTTCTTGGATCTTGACACTGGAGATGGCCGCCCGGCACCCTTCGACCCCCACACTTACGCTCCACTACCATATCGTGTGGTTCCTCGCGGGATGAGACGGTATGAGCCTCCCGAGGATGCTGTTGTTGCCGACATTCTTCTGCGGGAGCCTGACCATCATATATCTTGTCGACGTCCATTGGGAAGTACCCCTATCCTTACTTGTTTTAATACCAAAGTATGAAATATCCCAAACGTAGACGCATGCCTAGGATCCCCCCATATGATGATGTGATGAATGGTTGTAGATGCTTATTGATTATTGGGATTTGAATATAGTTTAGATACCTTTGTAATGGAGTTTAAAACAGTAAGGACAACTAGGGTTTTCAATCAATCAACAAAATGGGCGATTATTTTAGTGAAAAACCCTAAGAATAAAAGGCTTAAGTTTTTATTGTTTATTTTGAGAAAAACACAAATTGGGGTAAAATCTTTTGAAAAATTTCGGAATTTTTAGAAAATTGGGGGAAAATCTTTAAAAACTTGAATTTTTTTTTTGAGAATCTCTAGAAAATTTTGAAAAGTTTGAGAAAAATTCTAGATATTTGAGAAAAATTTTAAGAAAATTTTAAAAAAATTCTATCAATATTTAGAAAATTCTAGAAAATTTAAGAAAAATCTTATAAATTTAAGAAAAATTTTGACAAAATTAGAAAAGTTATGAGAAAATTTTGAAATTTTGGGAAAAATTTAAGAAAACACTAGATTTTTTTTCTCTTTTTTTTAGATTTGGGCAAATTAATCCCAGGAGATTCTAAGAGTTTGGGATAAAATGGGCAAAACACGGAGATATTTTTTAAATTTTTTTAAATTTTTTTGAAATTTTAAATTTTTATTTTATTATTTTTTTTAGGAAGAATGGTTGACACAAAACGATAGGAGCTTAGATTTACTAGGATGTGCAGAAATCATGAACCTAGGGTTAGAGTGCCTGGTTTTCTAGGGCTCAAAAAGATCTGGAAGACCGTTATCTATGGTTTGAATGATTTGCCTGATTTACCAAGACTTGCATGTTTCATGTGTTTGATTTGCTCTTTGTTTGTCTTTTCTTTACAGGTTGGTCACTGCGTTCGATGTTTCAGAGGTTCTGCCTCTGGGGAGGTGTTGGAGTGGTATGACGCCCTCCCTGCTCCTAGCCGGGCTTACATTGATGCCTCCAGCTTTGCTCGCTTCATACCCTTGCTGGGTAGGACGAGCAATGACCGGGTATAGCTGACAGCCCTGGCCGAGCGGTGGTGGGATACCACCAACACCTTTCATTTCACCACCTTTGAGGCTACTCTGACGCCTCTAGACTTTGCTCTTATTACTGGCATCCGAGTTTGAGGAGCTCCCATTCCGTTTGATCCTTCAATAGCCTAGTCGACCGACGCACTACTGTACTTTCTCAGGGCCGTTCCTGCTCAGACGGATCGCGACAGAGTCAGATACACCTGGTTCTTCAAGCGATTCAGACATTTTTAGTGCACCGAGCCCCGCCATTATGAGTGAGTTGCCCGAGGCTTTCTCATGTTTATGTTCGGTACCTCCTTGTTTTCGAACAAGAAAAATATCGTTCATTTGCATTACTTGGGCGGCCGGGCTCGTCTTAACTGGGTTGCCAGCTATGACTGGGGAGGCACTGCTCTGGCTACTCTCTACAGCTTTATGCGGACATTGACCCGGTTCCCCCAAGAGCTCAGCATCGGGGGATACTGGAGGGTCTGGGAGGTATGACTTAGTTTTTTCAGTTCTTTATCCATTTCTATTATCTGTTATTTCTGCCTTCTGACATCTTTTTCTTCACAGTTATGGACCTATGAGTTCCTCGGGCTCCATGTCCCGGCGAACTCTGCCGTAGACCCTCTGGTTATTCCTCGTGCAGCCTGGTGGTCCCGTGGGCTGAAGGGGAAGAAAGCCGTAGGGAAGGACCTTGACCGATTTTGGGTATCTTTGGACCGGCTGTCCCCTAACCATGTATCTTTGCTTACCCTTCTGTATACTACTTTTTGTATTATTTTGCTGTTCATTGTACCGCATTATTCTCCATTCTGTTCATTGTACTATATTGCACTGCACTGGGCACTGATTATTGCACACTGTTCATGATACTACATGTTTTATTATTCTCTGTATTGTACTGTATTTTGAACTATTGCAGGTCCACTGGGATGTCTGGAGGGGGATGGAGGATCAGGCCGGCGCAGATCTGATGCACAGTCAGGATATTACTCCCATGCGGGTCCTGGTGGAGGGTCCATTTGGATGGGAGTACTATCTAGGAGAGCGAGTGGTTCGCCAGTCACTCGGCCTGGATTTCTTTTGGATCCCGGTGGTTCCTCCGGCCTGTATGCGTCAGACCGAGCGTCTGAGCCGGGTCAATCTTCTTCTCGAGCTGGTGGGGACTCCAGCTACCAAGCAGCTGGTGGTGGAGGGGGACGATACCGCCTGGGCCCGGACCCATCTGATGAGTCCCTTAGGTCCTGGCCCGGGTGCAGGAGGGGAGCACCAGAGGCTGCCGATGCTGATGCTGCTATCGGAGGTGCTGAGGTTGTGGCAGCTGCTTGGGCTGCTGCTGGGGATGCTGCTGGTGGGAGAGGCCCAGAGCTGCATGGGACGTCCAGACTGTGGTATACGGCTTCCCCTTCTCTCTGCCGGTTCCTGTTCCGCCAGAATTAGAGTTCAAAGCTGACATCGGCCAGGTTTGTCTTCTGCCTTTCTCTCAGTCACTTATTCTTTCTTTATCGGTCTTAGTTTATTTTAGAACTGTTCTCTTCTACAGGTTAATTAGGCTTGGTTAGACCGGGCGATGCTGATGATTACCGGTTTAAGGGTACTGGTCCGGCAGATGGATGCCTCGATGCGGGCAGTCGATGTTGCTTTCATATTAGTAGCTGCCGTGAGTAGCTTATGTGTTTCAACTTTTTTGCATTTTCTTATCGTTATTCTGTTCTGAGTCTTGTTTTTCTCTTGGCAACCTCCAGCTCTAGCTACCGATGTGATGCCGCCACCTGCTCCGGCCCCAGTCCCAGCCCCGGTTAGAGGTCGTGGTTCCCGGGCGTCTTCTCGGGCTTGTTTCAGAGGGTCTGCTTCATCTGGTCAGAGGCGATATAGAGTCATTTCTTACTCCAGTAGCGACGATGGTGATGACTTCGACAGACTCTTCGAGGATGACAATTCGGACGTGGCTGGTCCTTCCTCCCGCCGGGTCCACCCCAAGCACTACTGAGAGAGAGCTTTCCCCCTACCCTGTTTCATCCTGATACATTGATTTTGATGGGCTTGCGTGCCCCTGTTAGACATATTTACATACAATTATCTGCTTCATGGGCCTACGTGCCCTAGTTTTGCTATTTGTTGGGCCTCGGTGCCCCGATTTACATTATATTGCCTTTTATGCATCTTTAGGGCCTTCGTGCCATTTTCTTGCTTTGTTATTCTGTTGCATGTTTTTTCCTTATTTTGTTACTCAAACTGCCATGGATGCATAGTTCAGATGCCACAATTAACACAAATTACACAAATTGTAAATTGACCTACACCCGCCATGTTCCAACATGGCGGTCACCATATTATAACATGTCGGTCGCCACTTTCAAGGAGATTAACATAGCGGTTTCTATTTTCATCCTGGTGGTCGCCTGGTCAAAGGGATGATGTCACTGTACTGTGCTTTTAGAGTTGGCAGTCGCTGACTGCCAAGGTGGCGGTCGCCACATTGACTCTGCTTTTTGTCAAAAATTCGATTTCTCGCCCTTTTCTTCTCTATAAATATAGCACTGAAGGCCCCATTTGTTGTTGCTCGGACTCATATGGCTTCTCCTCTTTCCCACATTGAACGTTTGAACTTCTCCCCATTTGGCTTGAATGCCCTTTTCTCATTAGGGGTCGTGGAGATTAACAATCCCTTTTTATTGACTACTACTCAACCGTGGGATCCGCCGTCTCATGTCTTTCGGTTTGGCCTTGAAGAACTCTGTCCTACTGTGGAGGAGTTTGCTGCTATTTTGGACTTCGCTCCGCGAGGTTCTGTTGTCATTCCTACTCCCTTCCTCTCTGTTCGGCAGCAGGTGATGCAATTTTGTGGCCTATCCAGGATGGAGGCTTCACGTCTGATCTCGGGTGACTGTCTCGACATTTCATGGCTTATTGAGAGGTTTCATCCTACTAGTGACCTCAGCGATCTGGACTTTCAGCTGCGACGCCGTTATGCACTTTGCTTCTACCTCCTTGTCCAGTATCTCCTTGCCTCTTCTGATGAGCGGGTTAGTTGTGTCCTGATTGAGATTGCTGGCCAAATGTGGATGGGAAAAAACTTCGTGCCCCTGGTTTTGGCTGAGACACTACTGGGCTTGGACGCTGTTCATCGTGGCAAAACCACCACCTTTGCTGGCAGCCCTTTACTTCTCGAGGTGATCTAAACATCTTCCTTTGTATGAAGCTCTCTCTTACATTGAAAAGCCTTTCCCTTACTGTTTTAACTTTTGCTATAGATCTGGCTGATGGAGAAGGAGAACCATATACAGAAACTTCCCACTGATAAACTTAATGCAGCTGCTTTTCTTTACCGCCCGTGTTATCAGATATGTGACATTAAGGCATCTAGGCAACAATATCTTTCTGCTCTGACTGGCCCAGACATTACCTGGCAGTGCCCCAAGTGGCGTATTTCTGCTATGACTCTGATCACTATGAATCACCCTGGTGTTCTGCTGGTCAACCTGTGTGGGACGACCTTCTATTACCCCTATAGGATCATGCGGCAGTTTGGTCGCAATCAGATCATCTTTCCCAGCATTCAAGATCGTCTGTTCTCATCCATACTACGGGCCCCATTTCTATCATCATACCAGGATGCCTAACCATCTCGTTCATTGATGGAGATGCATGAGTTACAGTGTCCCAATCTTTCTGCTAAATACAAGACATGGCTAGCATAAGATAGGGAGAAGAAAGACAGAGAAGAGGGGGAACAAGCAGCGAAAAGGAGAAGAATTTGAGAGCCTCTGCTTTGTTTTGAAAACTTCACAGCTTTTCTATTTTTTTTATGATTTTGTAGAGTTTAGGACTTGCGTGTCCTTTCTTTTATTTAAGAACTTTGTAATTTTGCTTAAAGTAATGAAAAGCTCCCACTTTACGTTTAAGATGGTTTAAATTTATTCATAGCTTTAATGACTTTATTATTATAATTAAAAAAGTTTCGTATTGGTCTTATTCAGATTCAAAGGTGGATAAAAATAAAGAACGTGGCCGGACTTCTTAAAAGAAGCTGCCTACGTATCCCAAAAGAAGATGAATTCAGGCCAAAACGTAGTTCAAGCTCGGTTTTCGCTCGAGTATTGCCACTCTCCTTTTGTGATGCCCTAACTTTTGCCAAGATCGCCCTTTCGGGTTTTTGGCCTTACGGGCAACTCTAACTTTTTTCTGAATTGCCTTTTTAGTTTTCAACTCAATGAGCTTTTATTTTTTATCTTATTTTTACCTCAGGGATAGTACTTTTTAAGTTGGTCGAGATTGACTGGTGTGGAGAATACATTGCCATCCAAGTCCATTATAATGACCGTACCACCAGTCATGATGGTTTTGATCAGAAACGGTTCGGACCAATTTGGTTTGAACTTGCCCCTCTGATCAAATATAAGAGCTCTAATTTCCTTAAGAACCAGATCGCCTTCTTTAAGATCTCGAGTCTTGACCTTTTTGTTGAACGCTCGAGCTATCCTCCTTTGGTAACCTTGTACATGAAACAGAGCTTGCAGCTTTCTTTCATCAAACAAAAGAAATTCCTCTATCCGGTTTCTCTACCATTCTACTTCTAGAATACTGGCCTCAGCCTTCACTCTTAGTGAAGGGATTTCCACCCCAATTGGAGGAACAGCTTCCATCTTAAACACCAAAGAGTATGGCGTAGTTCAAGTTGAAGTCCTAATTGACGTTTGGTATCCCCATAGTGCAAATGGTAGGTGTTCCAGCCAATCCTTATGTGAGTTGATTGTCTTTCGTAGGATTTTCTTAATATTCTTATTTGCCGCTTCGACTGCCCCGTTGGTCTGTGGCCGATATGGCGAGGACTTATGAGCCACTACCCGGTATTCCTCAAAAAGATTCAAAACCTCTCCTTAGAAATGTGAGCCATTATCTGAGATAATTTCATACGGTATCCCATATTGGCAAATGATGTTTTGCTTGATAAACTTAGCGACATGGGAGGCCCTCAATACCGAGTAAGAAGCAGCTTCCACCCACTTGGTGAAATAGTCAATGGACACTAAGATAAACTCGTGTCCATTAGATGCTTTCGGTGTTGTTCTGCTAATCACGTCGATGCCCCATACTAAGAATGGCCATGGTGACGTTAGATTATACAGCTGAGACGGGGGAACGTGCATGAGATTTGCATGAATCTGACACCTATGACACCTCCATATAAACTGAATACAATATGTTTCCATCATCATTCAAAAGTACCCTTGTCGTAGAATCTTCTTGGCTAACATATTTTTGCTCATGTGTAACCCCAAACTCCTGCGTTTCCTTCATCAGTTCTTGACCCTCTTTAGTGTTTACACACAACTTGTTGACCCCAGAATGTCCTCGTTTGTACAGTTTACCACTACAAATAACAAACTGCACAAATAGTCATCGTATCGCCGGTTTGTCCTTTTTACTGGCAAACTTGGGATATTCTCCTTTCTCTATGAAATTTTGAATGTCAAAATACCATGGAAGTTCATCAATGCTTTCTTCGATAGCGGCTGTCATCTCATATGCTGGCTTTCTTTTCTGCTCTATTATCAGAGGTCTCATCCGCACTCCGGGTAGTATGTCAATCATAGATGCTAGGGTGGCTAGTGCATCGACGAACTTATTCTTCAGTCTCGGTACATGGGTAAAGATTACTAATTCAAAACACGGTATTAGCTTCTCCAGCTCTTGATGGTAGATAATTAAGATTACATCCTTGACTTTCCATTCTCCTCTTGCTAGCGAAACTACCAGTGCTAAGTCTCAAATGACTTCCAGTTTCCTTGCCCCTAGTTATAAGGCTACCTCCAATCCTGCTAAACATGCTTCATACTTAGCCTGATTGTTGGTGACTTCAAAATTGAGTTTCAAGGACAATGGAACATGTGAATCGTCGGGGGTGACAAGAATGACTCCTATTCTATAGCCATATTGATTAGATGCGCCATCAAAATATATAGTCTATTCGTCATCCCTAACTTTCATTAGCCGTTCGTCGGGAAACTGAAATTTCGTGTCTGCATCCCCTCCAACTGGTTGGTCGGCCAAAAATTTTGCCACTGCTCTACCTTTGACTAACATTCAGGTGATATATTGGAGATCAAATTCGGATAATAGCAGCAACCATCGGGCCAGCCTTCCTATTAGTGCCGGCTTTTTAAATAAGTACTTCAATGGATCTATCCGAGAAATGATGTTTAATTGTGAAAGATAACATGTAGTGCCTTAGTTTTAGGAAAACCCAAACCAAGGCCCAACATGTCTTCTCTAACGGCGTGTATCGTATTTCTGATCCGATCATCTTTTTGCTTAAGTAATAGACGGCTTTTTCGACTCCAGTTTCACTTTCTTGTGCAAGCATGCATCCCATAGCTGAATCAGTCACTGATAAATAGAGGATCAGTGGCCTATCAAGTTCGAGTGGAGCTAGAACATGTGAATTTTGCAGATATTGACGTACGGCATCAAAGGCGTCTTAACATTTGCGATCCCATTCAAATTTAACTCCTTTCTTCAGCAGACGGAAGAGCGGCTCGCAGGTAGTAGTCAATTTTACGATGAATCGGCTGATAAACTGAATCTTACCCAAAAAGCCTCTAACTTCTCGCTCGGTCTTCGAAGGAGGCATTTCCAAGATCACCTTAATATTTAAAGGATCGACTTCAATGCCTCTTTGAGTGATCATGAATCCGAGTATTTTTTCGGCAGTGACCCCAAAGGCACACTTCTGAGGGTTAAGTCACATCTTGTACTCCGAATTCTTTCGAAGAACTTTTGCAGTGCTATGATGTGGCCATCCCGATCTTTGGATTTGACTATCATGTCGTCTACGTACACTTCAACCTCCTTAAGTATTATGTCATACAATGAGGTAGTGGCAGCCCTTTGATAGGTTACCCCAGCATTCTTCAAGCCAAATGGAATAACACGATAACAGTAGGTGCCCCAAGTCGTGTTGAACGTTATTTTTTCTCTGTCCTCGGGATCCATCAGAATCTGGTTGTATCCGGAGAAGCCATCCATGAATGACAGCAAGGCATGTCCTGCTGTACTGTCTACCAAGACGTCGATTTGTTTGGCAACCTCTTCCTTGATCTTCAGAGCCCATTCTGGCCAGATTTGTCTTAACTTTTGTTTGACCGGTTTAGCATCGAGGTATAGAAGGATATGGTGCTGAATAATGTCGGGATCAATTCCGAGCATATCCTCACAAGACTATGCAAACACATCTTTGAATTTTTTTAATAAAGTTATTAATCGTTCTTGTTCAACTAGGGATAAAGATGAACTAATTTGAAGATTTTGCGAGTTATCTTCATTACCCAAATTTATTGAAAAAATTTCTTTAATTATTGGTTGGGCACGAATTTTTCTTCTATTTTTATTAAAAGTTTTATTTTTCAGAGATATTCCCGTCGAATTCAAAATCGTCGGAAGGCATATGAAGTAAATCAAACAAAACAGAGTAACCGAAAATTTCGTTCATTTCATTAAAAATAGCGGGGAATACAAACTTGATAGAAAAAGAGGGAGAGGAGCACCAACAGGTGTGCCCTCGATTACAGACTCAAACTCGATCCCGAACTCGGGATAGATAATGTGCACACCATCAGGCTTGATGGTCTAATTTTTTACTTTCTTTGTGCCCGCATTGACGATGAGTTTGGTGCAATCTACCGGTGTGCTGAAGCCCATCATGAAACAGTCCGATTCAGTTATGTGCACTTGGGCCATCTTTTCGTTGAACAGCATTCCCAGGTCAGTACTATCAAGTTTGACAGCCCAGTCTTCTTCCCGAATCTTATTTTCTTCTTCCTCCACTGTCTCTTCTTCCTCAGTGTCGGATAATTGATGGTTAAAAAAGATTTCCAACCCTGGCAACTTTTGGTTGGTTTCTTCGTCGATCCACGGCTCCAGAAAGCCACAATACGGGAGATCTTCCCTTTCCTTGACGAAGTATCCATTGAGCGTTTCAGAATAATTGGCCTTTTGTCCCCTTCTAGGCCCTTCCAGATCTTCTTCCGTTGGCTCATACCCAAGACCAAAATTGTGTGAAGTCGGCAATACCTGAATGGGTTCCGGGATTCCCTGTAGTTTACATTCCAAACCCATGCCAGGGAAGAAGGACATTTTTCTCATCATCGTTACAGCCCTCGGGTTAACATACCTTTCTTCTTCATTCATCAACATTTGGACAGCCTTTGCCTCATCGAACCGAAAGCCACTGAGTAACATGTCATCTTTACTTTGCTGAACTTTTAGTAGAGTTGTGCCCTCCCCTTCTTTTGGGTGGTGAATACTGTCTTCTCCATGAATGGTCATAACTGCCACGTTCTTTACCATTTTCAATTTCTGGTGAAGGGTAGAGGGTATTGACTGAACATTCGGGTCATGTAGCTAAGGCCTGCCCAGCAGCAGATTGAAGGAGGCTGGCAAATCTAATACATGGAACTCAACTGACGTTTTCAGTGGTCCTACTGAAACAGCGAACGTCACCAGTCCCAATACATTTCTCCTTGTGTTGTCGTAGGGTCGTAGGCTCGTACTCCTTGATTACAAGGAGTGAATTGGTCTGGCCTCATCCCTAAGCAGACGACCGTTCTCAACGGGCAGACATTCAAAGCAGATCCATTATCAATAAGGGTCACTGGGACCTATTTTTCTAGACACCTAATGGTGATATGATGCGGCTTATTGTGACTTCTTCCCTCAGCTGGCAGATCCTTATCAAAAAAAGGAAATAACCTTTGGTTCAGCGGCTGGTAGGATGAGCCCAATCAATTGTTTCGGGGTGGCCTCTATCGGGATACCGGCCTTATTCAAAACTTTCAACACATCTTGCATGTGTTTGTGCGAGGCCATCAGTAGCCTTAGATGCTGATGTTGGCTTGTATCTTCTTCAATTGTCTCAACACTGCATCATCTTCCTCTTCCTGTTCTTTCTCCTTTTCTTTTCCACTCGGTTGCCCTCTTTCTAGTTGGGCTGGTTTGAAGTGTCGCCCACTTCTGGTGAGATGTTCTACACCCTCTTCAGGATACCACAATCATGTTATTGTGTCACTGCCCTGCCGTAACTCATTCACGAGTGGAGGGCTCTCGAATGCCCATAAATCACTTAAATCAGTAATCGCTAATCTTCCTTTTCTTTCTTCGTCATCTTCGATAGCCCATGTATTGTTAATCTCTTCCCAGATGTCTTCATCAATAAAGTCCACTTGCTGCTCCTGAGTGGTCCAAAAGTCAGTCCACTCGGCTCCATTCGATTTTAGCACAATCCTCACCAGCCAGTAGGATTGCATGTCATCAACATGTACTTCCTCCTTAAAAAGTTAGGGAAGGGTGATTCCATTGAGTACATGGCCAAACCCAAAAGGCCGAGTTGGATAATCCAATGGCCAATCATCTACCTCGTTGTGCTCTTCTTCCTCATGTTAGTAAACTTGGATCATCGGTCTACACCATTCCCAAGCATCATCGCTCCATTCTTCCGCCCTACCTCGACTGCCTCTAACCATGACAAATGAACATGCTGACTGATCTTCAGGAGACGAAACACGAGGGCGTGGCAACCGTGGAGAACTGATATGCTGACTTAGGTCCTCTGATTCACCTAGAGACATGTAATTCACTCCAGCTTGCCTGGCATGATTCGGGAGCAAATTAGTAGTGACATTCGGCTCTGGGGTAGCTAATGGAGGAGGGATCACTTTGTTGTCAATGAGATTCTGGATCTCATGACGGAGTCTCATGCACTTATCTGTTAGGTGTCCATGACCCTGATGGAAAGCGCAGTATTGGGAAGTATTAAACCTTAGCGGTAGGGGATCAAGAACAGGCATGGGGTCTAATGGTTTGAGAAGCCCTTTTTCGACGAGTCGATTCAGGGCGGTGGACAAAGAAATATTAAAGGAGGTGAAGACCCTCCTTGGCTTTTGTTGCTGTTGGCCATTGTTTGACTGCTGAAGGTTGTTTGCTGGTGCAGACACCCCAATTTGACGCCACCTAATCTTAGGTGAATTCGATGATAAAAATAGGTGAAATAGGGCCTCAGTTCGATCATCGAAAAGTGATCCAAGCTCGATATTTGAACCTAAAACCTTCAAATCAATGAAATCTTATCGAACCATCGAAACTTGCTGCCTAAGTAAGGCGACCGCCATGTTCATTGTGGCGACCTTCAATAGAACTTTGTAGAAACCCTAGCCTAAAGTGGCGATCGCCAACTCCCATTGTGGCAACCGTCATAGGACTTTGTGAAAACTTTCAAAAACCAGGCGACCGCCAACTCCAAATGGCCTGACGTGTCCCAAAACGTGGTAACAGCGCATTGGTTGAAGAATTCTATAAATACCGTACCCCAGCGTACATTTTCAGGACGAATTTTTTAGTGAGAGAGACGCTACCGATATACTGAGCGATTCTGAGCCCCGACGCCGAAGCCCTGTCAAGATATCGAGTCCCGAATCTCCAATACTTACCTTGAAGCCTACATTGTTCGGATCACCACTTGAGGATTGGACAATTGGAGCTCATTATACCAACTTGAGGATTCCACATTTCAGGTACTCTGTTTGGATCCCCGGTCCTTCTAACCCTATTCCCTCTCTTTTGGGGCGATCGGGTTACATTTAATTTCAATTCGTGTATTCTTTTACATAATCTTGTCATCATTTACATTACTTCATTTATTTTAGTTGCCTTAATTTTATTTAATTTATTTGCTTTAATTTCTTAGTTTACATTTTCACGCTAAGCGCATTATCTTTTTCTTTAATTAATTCATTAATTAGTGCTAACATGTTTTAGCAATTACAACTTAATAATATTGTTAATTGTGATAATAATGCACTTACATTTATATGAATGTAATATTTATTACTGCATTCACATTTACGCTAAATAATTATTTTTAATTTTTTTAATCTTTTTAGCATTAGTAAAATTTTCTTTCTTAGCATCTTCTTTCTTTTTATTTTCCTTTTTCTTGCATTCTACCTTTATTTTTCCTTTTTAATCTCTCATTTATTTTCTTTAATGTAATGTTCTATTTTTTTCTTTATTTTCTTTATTAGCTTAAAATGTTCAATTTAACTTTTCTTTTTCTTTAATATTAGTATTTCTTTTCTTTTCTTATAATTTTTTTTATTCTTTTTTAATTACTAGCTCTAATCTTCTCACATTTTCTTTTCTTGTCTTAATATTATTACTTTTATTTTTCTTTTCTTATTGTCCTTTTCTTTCTAATGTTAACGTTATTTTCTTTCACAGTATTAAACCCAAAAATTATAAAAAAAATCTTTTAAATTAATTCTCATCTTTAAATGTTAGTATAAATCTTTTTTTTCTCTTTTGCTTTCTTCTTCTTTTATTTTTTTTTGTCTCTTTTAAAATATAAAATGTGAATAATTAGGTTTTCTCTTTTAAATAACATTTTCTAACATTTCTTTTTCATTAACTTTTTGCCTTTAAATAATTTCCTGTCTTTTAATACAAAATTTTGTTAGTAGGTTTTATTGTTTTAGTTTGCAATATAGGATTTTTTTATATACTTTTTAAATCTTTTAGATAATTAAATAATGTACATATTTTACATGTTAGTTTAGTATTTCAAATTGTGCGGTTTATTTATTTATTTTTGTTAGCAAATCATGTTTAGATAATTTCAGCATCTTCAACCATATTTTTTATTCTTTTATGCAAACTATGTTAGTTTAGTTTATTTTTGTGAATATTGCATGTGGGTATGTATTTCATGAATTCTTTATATAGAAATTGCATGCCATAGAATTTTGAATTTTTCTTTTAACACTTATTTATTTTTGAGTGTTATGTATATAGTTTATGTATTTTTCATACTTAATTTTGAATGTTCTCCCTTTGCCTCAATTTTCTTTATTTGCATGCATTTGAGAGATTTTATTAAAGAATCAATGATGATTAGTAGAAACCAACCCTACGGTTGGGCGAACGGAATGCCTAACACTTTTCCCGATTCGTATCTTAACCCCGGAACCCTGTTTTTCTCTGGTTTACGTTTTAAAGATCAGTGGATATTTTGATTTTTCTTATTTTTTCTCAAAAATTTAGTGGTGACTCTATTTTTAATAAAAAGGGATTTTTAAAAGTTAATTTTCAAAGTGTTAAAGTATTTTTCAAAATATCATTGAATTCTCTCACTTTATTTTTGACCCCTAAATCCCAAATGCCGCAGCTGGATGGGTGGAATGAGAAGGATTTAAAAGGTTGACCTCGCCCAAGCGAGCAGCGGATGGATTTTGGTTGGTTGCAGGGAAAGTCCTTCTTGGTGGTTTCTAGCTCGGCACGACTTTTTCAATGTCCCCAAACTAGATTGCATCCTCTATTTGGATCTCGGCATCAAACAATTGCTCGAACGTGGAGAGGGGTTGTGTGGTCAAATAACGCTTCAACGGAGACTGCAGGTTCTTTACTAGCATTCTCACTTGCTCCTTTTTAGAAGGTCGGTTTGTCATCTTAGCGGCCTTACCCCTCCAGTGGGTCAAGAAATCAATAAAAGACTCCCTATTTTCTTGGCAAGTGGTCTCTAACTCACGAGTAGTTACATCTAACTAAACATTATAACTGTACTGGCTGACGAATGCTGTGGCTATGTCCTCCCAAGTTCTCGCCTTTGCTACGTCAAGGGAGATGAACCATTTTTGGGCTACCCCAGAAAGAGATCGGTGGAAGAGCTAGGCTTTCAGCTAGTTATCAATTTCCAATGGCGACAGGGTACCTACATACATTCGGAGATGAATTCTGTGATCTCCGGTTCCATCAAACTTTTTTGTGTTAGACATTTTAAACTTTTCTGGTAGCTTGGCATCGGAGAATATACATATCCCTCCCACATCTAGCATATATTCTTCGATTTCTTTTGCCTTTTTAAGGACCTTCTCCATCCGATCAATTTTCTTGACTAATGCAGACTCTCTGCGTTAAGCGGTATTTTCTTCCTCAACTATCACTTGTCGAGAATTTCGCGGTGGTGGTGGAGCGACTTGTGGTCCATCAGGGACTTGATTGTCATCCCAAAAGTCCTCGGCATTTTCATTCGTGTCATCTGGTTTCCCATTCATGACGGGGATTCGGCCCTGGATCGCCCGGATCTGTGCTTGGCACTACACTTGGGTCTGGGTCTACTGTTCTACAGCCCGTTGTATCTCAATAATAGCCCTCATCAGGGCTGTCAGATTAACTTCGTTCTCTGCCATATCTGTTGATCTGGAAACTCTACAAAGTCTGCCCGATTCTGATCTTACCCAAGTTTGTGTCAATGGTACTCTCTCCGGATCAATGGTACTCTCTCTGGATCTGGTCCCACAAGCATAATAACCAGTTTCAAATATCTTTCAAAAGAGTTCAGACAAAAGACAGTAAATCTCCTAGATACCCCAAAATAGCTAAAATTGAAATAATACCCCTGTCGGGCTCATGCCAATAGCATAACAACTGAACATCTAAAAACCCCGGATGAGAACCAAAGGGGATACGTCAACTAAGCTTTAGAGTAAAAATGGACGGCGTTTCGGCCAGAAGATTATTCTAACCCTCAAGAGACTGGTTCGGCCTATGATTCTAAGGAAAAATTGGCGGCACATTGGTAGAAAAATGAAACTTTTCTCTCATAGATCGAAAGAAAGAGGTTTGAAGAAAGCAAGCCTAGAGGTGTTAGAATGAAACATAGGCACGACCCCGAGAAGAGATCTACGGCATGAGAAACTGATCAAGGTGAAGGATGAAATTAGGGTAAGGATCCGAAGGCGAAAAACTAATCTATTCAAAAGATAACAGAGAACCCGGGCCTAAATTGGGAAAAGAACTAGTCTAATCCGAACAAATAATCTTAACATTATACAACCAAAACATATAATAAAGAAAAGCACATAATCCTGTTAGGGTTAACAACACCTAATTGGGGGGGTTCTAAGTTTACTATATGCAAAAGGCCGATTTTGATTAATTTAAACAGGGTGCCTTCTGAATAGAGTCAGGTATATACCTCACATGTCTAGAGTGGTGCAGGACATGGTTAAATAGTACGTCCGAATTCTTTTACTGCACCTATGATAGCATACAGTCAGTAAGGGTTGCCCATCTTCCCAACAATTCTCGAAATGGATTAACGTTCAGGGCATCTGGTCGACCAGGCAGGGGGGGTTTGAAGAACAATTCATATGCATCCGAAAATACAAATAAGAAATTAATACTAAGAACCAATGATGCTTTTAAGTCTAGCCCTTTTATTTGATTTTGGAAACCGATCCCCACCGGAGTCGCTAGAAAATACTGTGGCTTTAGGATTTAGGGGGATCAAAAATAAATGAATTCAAATGACATTTTGAAAATATTTTAACACCTTGAAAACTAAAATTTGGAAACCCCTTTTGTTAAAAATAGAGTCGCCACTTAGTTTTTGAGAAAAATTAAGAAAAGCAAAATTGGCTACTGATCTTGAAAACGTTAAACCAGAGAAGGGGGGTCTTGGGGCTAAAATACGACTCAGAAAATGTGTTAGGTACCCCGTTCGCCCAACCATGAGGTTGGCCTCTACTAATCATCATCGGTTCTTTAATGTAATTTCTCAAGTGCATACAAATAAAAAAAATGGGGGTGAAGAGAAAACATTTAAAATCAAGTATGAAAATACATAAAATATGTACATAACACTCCAAAAAAAATAAGTGTCAAAAGAGAAATCCTATATCCTATAACATGGAATTTTTATCTAAATGGTACGTGAAACACATAACTACATGCAATATTTACAAAATAACTTAAACTAGCTTGATTCAAATAAAAGAGTAAAAATATGCTAAAGATACTAAAATTGCTTGAACAAGATTTGCTAACAAGAAATACACTAAACTAAGCAAAAATTTAAAGAAAGTAACCAAAATATGCATATCGTCAAAATAAGCCAAATTAATTTTAACATAATGAAAAGATAAAAAGATGCATGCAAATTCTATGCTTAAAAGAAAGCTTATTGATAAAGAAAATGACAAAAGAGAATTTAAGAATTTCAAAAAAAAATGAAAAAGAAGCTTGCAAAGGAAAATGATGCTAAAATAAAAAGGTTGAAAAATGTTTATTTAAAATATTAAAAGAAAACCTAACTATTCATGTTTTATATTTCAAAAGAAAAAAATAAGATGAAGAGGAGTTCAAAAGAAAATTATACTTTAAAGATAAAATCTATTTTAAAAGGGGGGCTTTTATGATTTTTAAGCTTAATAAAATAAAAGAAAAGAAAAGAAAAATAAGATAAATACTAAAAAAAGGAATAAAACTATGGGATATTTTTATAAAAATAAAACTAATAGTAAAATACTTAGGAAGGAAAAAAATTACACTATTATTAAAAGAAAAAGAAAAGAAAATGAAAAGTAGAAGTTAACAAAAAGAAAAATTAAATTAATTCTAGTTAAGAAACTTTTAAACTAACATTAAAGAAAATGTAGTATTGGTATTTTAAAAAAATAAAATAAATAATAAAAGAAGATAAAATAAAAATTAGAACATTACACTAAAATTAAAAGAAAGAAATGAAAAGGAAATAACTAATACATTGAAAGAAAATTAAGCTGAAAGAAAAGGAACATTTAACCAATAAAAAAAATAAAAATAAACTAACAAACTAATTATTACATGAAAATGAAGTGGAATGCTATGAAAGAAAATAAAATCTAAGAATTAAAATGGAGTATTAAATTAATTGTTCAAAAAAAATGAATGAAATAAGATGAAATGTTAATAAAAATGAGATTAGACTAATTAAAAGAAAAGGAAAGTAAATGACGCTTGAATATTAATTTAACATAAAAAATAAAATAAAAGAATTTAAATGAATGTAATATTGATAATTACAACCATTTTTATGTAAGTGGTTTATATTATAACAATGACGACATTATTTACTCGTATTGTTAATTGATGTTAGCACTAATTAATGAATTAATTAAAGAAAAAGATAATGCGCATAGTGTAAAAGTGTAAACTAAGAAATTAAAGCAACCAAATTAAATGAAACAACATAAATGATGACAAGATTAATTATGTAAATAAAAAGAATACATGAATTAAAATTAGATATAACCCGATCACCCCAAAAGAGAGAGAATAGGGTTAGAAAGACCGGGGATCTAAGCAAGGTACCTGGATAGCGGAATCCTCAAATCGGGGATTGTGCTTCTATGGGCCAATCCTCGGGTGGTGATCCAAGTAATGTAGGCTTCAATGTAGGTATTGGAGGTTTGGGACTCGGTATCTTGGCAGGGCTTCGGCGTCGGCGCTCGGAATCGCTCGGTATATCGACAGTCTCTCCCACTTAAAATTCATACTAAAAACGTACGATGGGGTACGGTATTTATAGAATTCTTCAACCAATTAGGTGTTGTCACGTTTTGGGACACATTAGGCCATTTGGAGTTGGCGGTCGCCACAGTGCAAGTTGGCGGTCTCCATGTTTTTGAAAAGTTTCACAAAGTTCTATGGCAGTCGCCACAATAGGGGTTGGCAGTCGCCACTTTTGGCTAGGGTTTTCACAAAGTTCTATGACGGGCGCCAAAATACAAGTTGGCAGTCGCCTTACTTGGGCAGCAAGTTTCAATAGGTTGTCAAATTTTTATTTGTTTAAAGGTTTCGGGTTTAAATACCGAGCTTGGAGCACTTTTCGAGGATCGTACGGAAGCACTAATTCACCTGTTTTCATCATCGAATTCGCCTAAAATTAGGCGGGGTCAAATTGGGGTGTCTACACCTTCTTATTGAACGCTCAAGCTATCCTTCTTTGGTAACCTTGTACATGAAATAGAGCTTGCAACCTTCTTTCATCGAACAAGAGCAATTCTTCCATCCGGTTTCTCTGCCATTCTTCTTCTGAGATATTAGCCTCAGCCACTACCCTTAGCGAAGAGTTTTCCACCTCAATGGAAAGGACAACTTTCATCCCGCACACTAAAGAGTACGGCACAGTTCTGGTTGAAGTTTTAATCGACGTTCGGTATCCCCAGAGTGCAAATGGTAGATGCTCCGGCCAGTCTTTATGCGGGTTGATTGTCTTTTGCAGAATTTTCTTGATGTTGTTGTTCGCTGCCTCGACTGCTCCGTTGGTTTGCGACCGATATGGCGAAGACTTATGAGCCACTATTCGATATTCCTTGAAAAGATCCTGAACTTCCCCTTAGAAGTGTGAGCCATTATCTGAGATGATCTCGTGGGGAACTCCGTACCGACAAATGATATTTTGCTTGATAAACTTAGCGACATGGGAGGCCTTCAATACCCAGTAGGAAGCTGCTTCCACCCACTTGGTGAAATAGTCGATGGTCACTAAGATAAACTCGTGTCCATTAGATGCCTTTGGTGTTATTCTGCCAATAAGTCGATACCCCATACTGAGAACGGCCATGATGACGTTAAATTATATAGCTGAGACAGGGGAACATGCATGATGTTTGCGTGAATCTGACACTTATGACACCTCCGCACAAACTATATACAATCCGTCTCCATTGTCATCCAAAAGTATCCCTGTCGTAGTATTTTCTTGGCTAGCATATTTTCGCTCATGTGCGGCATACAAACTTCTGCTCTATTATCAAAGAATTTTTGCAGAGCTTTGATGTGGCCTTCCCGATCCTTGGATTTGATTATCTTGTCGTCCACATACATTTCAACCTCCTTATATATCATGTCGTGCAATAAGGTAGTGGTAACCCTTTGATAGGTTGCACCGGCATTCTTCAATCTAAATGGCATAACACGGTAGCAATAAGTGCCCCAAGGCATGGTGAATGTCGTCTTTTCTCTGTCTTCAAGATCCATTAGAATTTGGTTGTACCCAGAGAAGCCATCCATGAATGACAGCAAGGCGTGCCTCGTCGTACTGTCTTCCAAGACGTCGATATGCGGCAGTTGGAAATCGTCTTTCGTGCTAGCCTTGTTGAGATCTCGAAAGTCCACGCATACTCGAATACGACCGTCCTTCTTTGAAACTAGCACTATGTTGGCTACCCATTTCGGATACTCGGTTACCATTAGGAACCCAGCGTTGATATGTTTGGCAACCTCTTCCTTGATCTTCAGAGCCCATTCTGGTCGAATTTGTCTTAATTTTTACTTGACCGATTTAGCATCAGGGTATAGGGGGATGTGGTGTTGGACAATGTGAGGATCAATTCCAGGCATATCTTCGTAAGACCATGCAAATACATATAATTGAATTCTTTTAATAAAATTATTAATTGTTCTTGTTCAGTTAGGGATAAAGAGGAACCAATTTGAACATTTTGCGAATTAATTTCATCACCCAGATTTATTGACAGAGTTTCTTCAATTATTGGTTGGGCACGCATTTTTTCTTCTCTTTTTATTAAAAATTTTATTTTTTTGGATATTTTTGACGAATTTAAAATCGTCAGAAAGCATATGAAATAAATCAAACAAAGCAGAGTAATCGGAAATTTCGTCCATTTCATTAGAAATAGCGGGTATTACAAACTCGATAGCAAAAGAAGAAAGCGGAGCACCAATAGGTGTGCCCTCGGTTACAGACTCAGACTCGATCCCAAACTCGGGATAGATAATGTGCACACCATCAGACTCGATGGTCCAATTCTTCACTTCCTTAGTGGCTGCGTCGACGATGAGTTTGGTGCAATCTGCGGGAGCACTGAATCCCAACATGAAACAGTCTGATTCAGTCATACGCAGTTGAGCCATCTATTCGTTGAATAGTATTCCCTAATCAGTACCGTCGAGTTTGTCAATCCAGTCTTCCTCTCGGACCTTCTTCCGTTCTTCCTCGGTGTCGGACAATTGATGGTTGAAAAATATTTCCAACCTTGGCAGCTTTTGGTTAGTCTCTTCGTCGATCCATGGCTCTGGAAAGCCACAGCACGAAAAATCTTCTCCCTCCTTGACGAAGTATCCATTGAGCGTCCCAGAATAATTGACCTTCCACCCCCTTCTAGGCCCTTCTAGATCTTCCTCCGTTGGATGATACCCAAGACTAAAACGGTGTGAAGTCGAAAATACCTGAATGGGTTTCGAGATTTCCTGCTGCTTGCGTTTTAATCTCGTGGGTTGACATATCTTTCTTCCTCATTCATCAGTGTTTGAACAGCTTGTGCTTCAAAAAACTGGAAACCACTGAGTAGCACGTCATCTTTGCAATGTTGGACCTCCAACAGAGTTGCGCCTTCTCTTTCTCCCGGGGGATGGATGCTATCCTCTCCATGAATGGTCAACACTATCCCGTTCTTAATCACTTTTTGTTTCTGGTGGAGGGTAAAAGGTACCGCCTGAATATACGGATCATGTAGCCACGACCTGTCTAGCAGCAAATTAAAAGAGGCCAGCACATCTAACACGTGAAACTCAACTGATATCCCTAGTGGGCCTACCGAAACAGCAAACGTCACCAGTCCTAGTACATCCCTTCTTGTGTTATCATAAGCTCGCACTCCTTGATTGCAGGGAGTGAACTGGTCTGGTCTCATCCCCAAGCAAATGGCTATTCTCAACGGGCAGACGTTCAAAGCGGATCCATTATCGATAAGGGTCACCGGAACCCATTTTTCTAGGCACTTACCGGTGATGTGAAGTGACTTCTCATGACTTCTTCCCTCAACAAGAAGATCCTTATCAGAAAAGAAAATGACCTTTGGTTCAGCGACTAGCAGGATGAGCCCAATCAATTGATCCGGGGTGGCCTCTATCGTGACACTGGCCTTATTCAAAACTTTCAACACAGCTTGCCTGTGTTTGTGCGAGGCCATCAGTAGCCCCCATATGCTGATGTTGGCTTGTATCTCCTTCAATTGTCTCAACACTGCATCATTTTCCTCTTCATGTTCTTTCTCCTTTTCTTTTTCACTCGACTGCCCTCTTTCCAGTTGGGCTGGTTTGAAGTGTCGCCCGCTTCTGGTGAGATGTTCTACACCATCTTCAGGATCCCACAATCCTGTTATTGTGTCACTGCTCTACTGTAACTCGTTCACAAGTGGAGGGCTCTCGAATGCCCATAAAGCACTTAGATCAGTGATCGCTAGTCTTCCTTTCCTTTCTTTGTCATCTTCGATAACCCATGTATTATTAATCACTTCCCAGACGTCTTCCTCAATAATGTCCACTTGATGCTCCTGAATGGTTTAAAAGTCAGTCCATTCGGCGCCATTCGATTTTAGCACAATCCTCACCAGCCAGTAGGATTATATGTCATCAACGTGTACTTCCTCCTTAAAAAGTTGGGGAAGGGTGATTCCATCGAATACATGGCCAAACCCATAAGGTCGAGTTGGATAATCCAATGGCCAATCATCTACCTCGTTGCGCTCTTCTTCCTCATATTGGTAAACTTGGGTCATCGGTCTATACCATTCCCAGACATCATCGTTCCATTCTTTCGTCCTATCTCGACTACCTTTAATCATGACTAATGAACATGCTGACTGATCTTCAGTAGACGAAACATGAGGATGTGGCAGCCGTGCAGAACAGATTTGCTGACTTGGGTCCTCTAATTCGCCTAAAGACATGTAATTCACTCCAGCTTGCCTGGCATGATTCAGGAGCAGATTAGTAGTGACATTCAGCTTTGGGGTAGCTAATGGGGGAGGGATCACTTTGTTGTCAATGAGATTCTGAATCTCATGACGGAGTTTCATGCACTTATCTGTTAGGTGCACGTGACCCTGATGGAAAGCGCAGTATTATGAAGAATTAAACCTTAGTGGTAAGGGATCAGGAACAGGCATGGGGTCTAATGGTTTGAGGAGCCCTTTCTCGACGAGTCGATTTAGGGCAGTGGATAAAGAAATATTGAGATGGGTGAAGACCCTCCTCGGCTTTTGTTGTTGCTGGCCACTGTTTGACTGCTGACGATTGTTTACTAGATTGGTGAAAGAAGAAGGATTTAAAAGGTTCACCTCGCCCGAGCAAGCAGCAGATGGATTTTGGTTGATTACAGGGAAAGTCCTTCTTGGTGGTTTCTAGCTCAGCTCAACTTTTTCAATGTCCCAAGACTAGATTGCATCCTCTATTTGAATCCTGGAGTCAAACAAATGCTCAAATGTCGAAAGAGACTGTGTGATCTGATAGCGCTTCAACGGAGACTGCAGGTTCTTTACTATCATCCTTACTTTCTCCTTTTCAGAAGGTCGATTTATCATCTTAGCGGCCTTACCCCTCTAGCGGGTTAAGAAATCAACAAAAGACTCCCTATTTTCTTGGCGATTGGTCTCTAACTCACGAGTAGTTACATGTAATTGAACATTATAACTGTACTGGCTGACGAACGCTGTAGCTATGTCCTCCCATGTTCTAGTCTTCTCTACATCAAGGGAGAGGAACCATTTGTGAGCTGCTCCAAAAAGAGATCGGTGGAAGAGTTGGGCTTACAACTAGTCATCAATCCCCATTGGCGACAGGGTATCGACGTGCATTCGGAGATGAATCCTGGGATCTTCGGTTCCGTCAAATTTTTTCATGTCAGGCATTTTAAACTTTTCTGGTAGCTTCGCATATGGGAATAGGCATAGACAACCTACGTCCTGCATATATTCCTCTATTCCTTTAGCTTTCCTCAGCACTTTTTCCATCCGATCAATTTTCTCAACTAATGATGACTCTTTGGACTAAGCGTTTTCTTCCACCTCAATTATCACCTGACGAGGGTTCCGTGGTGGTGGTGGGACGACTTGTGGTCCATCGGGGACTTAATTGTCATCCCACAAGTCCTCTCTATTCTCATTCGTCTTATCTGGTTGTCCATTCACAACAGGAATACAGGCCTAAATTGCTCAAATCTGTGCCTGACATTGCACTTGAGCCTGGGTCTGTTGCTCTACAGCTCTCTGTATATCACTAATTGCCCTCATTAGGGCTGTCAGATTTATCTCGTTTTTTGTCATTCCAGCTGACTCAGTCGGTCGTTCAGATATCCTACGCAGTCTTCCTATCACTAGTCTTTCCCTAACACGTGTTGATCGTACTTTCCTTGGCCCAATGGTAATCCCGCAGAAAAACCTAGATCCCACAAGCAGAATAATCAGTCTCAGACATTTTTTGGATAACGATTCTAGCGATAGATGCAAACAACTCAGATATAAAAAAGGCTGACCATAGATAGATATAATCACTGAATCCCGAAGAAATGCCCCTGTTGGGCCCATATTGGCAGCATAACCACTGAACATCTAAGAATCTGGGATAAAGGGAATTAATCATCCAAGTTCTAGAGAAAAGATTTTATCTAAGAAGACGGCATTTCAGCAAGAAGATTATTCTAACCCTACGAGAAAAACCTACAGCGTAACAGTAGAAAAATAATACTTTCTCACATAGGTCAAAAGAAAAGGGATTTGAAGAAAGCAAGCCTAGACTAAAGAAAATGGGATATAGAATTAGCAACCCAAACAGAACCCAAAAGGAGAAAATTAATCTTAAAGGTCCAAATGAAACACTGATTTGACCCCGGGAAGAAGCCTAATACATCAACAAGGAAGAACTGACAATTCGAGAAGAACCCAGAGAAGAGATAGACTATCCTAGAGGTGTCAGAACGAAACACGGGCATGACCCCGGGAAGAGAACTGCGGCGTGAGGAACTGATCAGGGTGAAGGATAAAATCTGGGTAAGAACCCGAAGGCGAGAAACTAATCTAATCAAAGGATAACAGAAAACCTGGGCCGAATCAGAGAAAAGAACTAGCTTAATCCGAACAAATAATCCTAACAATATACAACCAAAACATACCATAAAGAAAAACACGTAATCCTATTAGGGTTAGCAGCACCTAATTGGGGGGTTCTAAGTTCACTATATGCAAAAGGCCAATTTTGGTCAATTTGAACAGGGTACCTCCTGAATAGAGTCGGGTATATACCTTCCATGCCTGGAGTAGTGCAAGACATGTCAAATAGTATGTTTGAACTCTTTTACTGCACCAATAATAGCGTACAGACAGTAAGGGTTGCCTGTCTTCCCAACAATCCCTGAAACGGATTAACGTTCAAGGCATCGGGTCGACTAGGCATGGAGGTTGAAGAACAATGCATATGCATGCAAAAATACAAATAAAAAATTCATACTAAGAAAGAATGATGCTTTTGAGTCCTGCCCTCTTATTTGATTTTTGAAACCAGTCCCTAGCGAAGTCGTCAAAAATACCGTGGCGTTGGAATTTAGGGATCAAAAATAAGAGAATTCAAAAATATTTATAAAAATATTTTAATACCTTGAAAGCCAAATTTTAAAAATTTTTTTTATTAAAAATAGAGTCGCCACTTAGTTTTTGAGAAAAACTAAGAAAAACAAAATAGCTACTGATCTTTTAAAACGTAAACCAGAGAAAAATGATTCGAGAGCTAAGGTACGAATCGGGGAATGTGCTAGGCACCCCGTTCGCCCAACTGTAAGGCTGGCCTCTACTAATCCACTAATCATCATTGGTTTTTTAATGTAATTTCTCAAATGCATACTAATAAAGAAAATGAGGGTGAAGAGAGAACATTCAAAATCAAGTATAAAAAATATATAAAATATGTACATAACACTCCAAAACAAGCAAGTGTCAAAAGAAAAATCCTACATCCTATAACATGTAATTTCTATCTAAATGATACATAAAACGCATACCCACATGTAATATTGTTTAAATAGCCTAAATTAGCATACTTTGATTAAAATAAAAATATGTTAAAGTTGTCAAAATTATCTAAATATGATTTGCTAAAAATAAATACATTAAACCAAACAAAAATTTTTAAAAAGTAACTAAAATATGCATATTGTCAAAATAAGCTAAATTAACTTCAACATGATGAAAAGATAAAGAGATGCATGTGAATTCTATGCTTAAAAGAAAGTTTATTGATAAAGAAAATGACAAAAGAGAATTTTTAAAAAAAATGAGAAGGAAGCTTGTAAAAGAAAATGATGCTGAAATAGAAAGGTTGAAAAATGTTTATTTAAACTATTAAAAGAAAACCTAGCTATTCGTATTTTATATCATAAAAGAAGAAAATAAGAGGAAGAAGAAATCAAGAAAAAATTATACTTTAAAGATAAAATCTAGTTTAAAGGGGACATTTTATGATTTTTAAGTTTAATAAAAGAAAAGAAAAGAAAAATAAGATAAGTACTAGAAAAAGGGAATGAAGCTATGGAATATTTTCATGAAAATAAAGCTAATAGTAAAATACTTAGGAAGAAAAAAAAATACACTATTGTTAAAAGAAAAAGAAAAGAAAATGAAAAATAGAAGTTAACAAAAAGAAAATTAGATTAATTCTAATTAAGAAACTTTTAAACTAATATTATAGAGAAAGCAAAGAACATGCAGCATCGGTATTTAAAAAAAATAAAATGAATAATAAAAGAAGTTAAAAAGAAGACAAAATAAAAATTAAAACATTACACTAACATTACAAGAAAGAAATGAAAAGGAAATAACCAATGTATTGAATGAAAATTAAGCTAAAAGAAAAAGAACATTTAACTAATAAAGAAAATAAAATTAACCAACAAATTAATTATTACATGAAAATGAAGTAGAATGCTAGGAAAAAAAATAAAAGCTAAGAATTAAAATGTAGCACTAAATAAATGGTACAAGAAAAATGAGTGAAATAAATTGAAATGTTAGCAAAAATGAGATTATACTAATTAAAAGAAAAGAAAAGTAAATAATGTTTGAGCATTAATTTAAAAAAAAGAATTAAATACTAGAATGTAAATAGATGTAATGTTGATAATTACAACAATTTTTATGTAAGTGTTTTATATTATAACAATGACGATATTATTTAGTCGTATTGTTAATTGATGTTAGCACTAATTAATGAATTAATTAAAAATAATAATAATGTGCTTAGTGTAAAAGTGTAAACTAAGAAATTAAAGCAACCAAATAAAATGAAGCAACGTAAATGATGACAAGATTAACTATGTAAACAAAAGTATTACATGAATTGAAATTAGATATAACCCGATCACCCTAAAAGAGAGAGAATAGGGTTAGTAAGACCGGGTATCTAAGCGAGGTACCTGGATAGCGGAATCCTCAAGTCGGGAATTATGCTTCAATGGTCCAATCCTCGGGTGGTGATCCAAGTAATGTAGGCTTCAATGTAGGTAATGGAGGTTCGAGACTCGGTATCTTGGCAGGGCTTCGGCGTCGGCGCTAGGAATGGCTCGGTATATCAGCAAAGTCTCTCTCACTCAAAAATTCGTACCAAAAACGTATGCTGGGTACGGTATTTATAAAATTCTTCAACCAATGAGGTATTTTCACGTTTTAGGACACGTCAGGCCATTTGGAGTTGATGGTCGCCACAATGCAAGTTGGCGAACGCCATGTTTTTGGAAGGTTCCACAAAGTTCTATGACGGTCGCCATGATGAAAAGTGAAAGTTGCCACTTTGGGCTAGAGTTTCTACAAAGTTCTGTGGCGAGCGCCATGACGAGTGTTGGCGGTCGCCTTACTTGGGCAGCAAGTTTCGATGGTTCGTCACAATTTCATTGGTTAGAAGGTTCTGGGTTCAAATACCGAGCTTGGATCACTTTTCGAGGATGGTATCGAGGTACCATTCCACTTGTTTTCATCATTGGATTCGCCTAAAATTAGGCGGGGTCATATTGGGGTGTCTACGTGTTGGGATTTAAGGGTCAAAAATAGAAAAATTCAAAAATATTTACAAAAATATTTTAACACCTTGAAAACCAAATTTTAAAACTAGAGTCGCCACTTAGTTTTTGAGAAAAACTAAAAAAAACAAAATAGCTACTGATCTTTTAAAACGTAAACCAGGAAAAAAGGGTCCGGGGGCTAAGGTACGAATCGGGGAAGGTGTTAGGCACCCCGTTTGCCAAATTGTAAGTTTGGCCTCTACAAATCATCATTAGTTCTTTAATGTAATTTCTCAAATGCATACAAATAAAGAAAATAAGGGTGAAAAGAGAACATTTAAAATCAAGTATAGAAAATAAATAAAATATGTACATAACACTACAAAACAAACAAGTGTCAAAAGAAAAATCCTACATCCTATAGTATACATAAAACGTATGCCCACATGCAATATTGTTTAAATAACCTAAATTAGCGTGTTTTGATTAAAAGAAAAATATGCTAAAATTGTTAAAATTATCTAAATATGATTTGCTAACAAGAAATACACTAAATCAAACAAAAAATTTTAAAAAGTAACCAAAATATGCATATTGTCAAAATAAGCTAAATTAACTTCAACATGACGAAAAGATAAAAAGATGCATGTGAATTCTATGCTTAAAAGAAAATTTATTGATAAAGAAAATGACAAAAGAGAATTTTTTAAAAAAATAAAAAAAGGCTTGTAAAAGAAAATAATGCTAAAATAAAAATGTTGAAAAATGTTTATTTAAACTATTAAAAGAAAACCTAACTATTCGTATTTTATATCTTAAAAGAAGAAAATAAGAGGAAGAAAAAATAAAAAAAATATACTTCAAAGATAAAATCTAATTTAAAGGGAGCTTTTTATAATTTTTAAGTTTAATAAAAGAAAAGAAAAGAAAAGAAAAATAAGATAAGTACTAGAAAAAATGAATGAAACTATGGAATATTTTTATGAAAATAAAGCTAATAGTAAAATACTTAGGAAGAAAAAAAAATTGCACTATTGTAAAAAGAAAAAAAATGAAAATGAAAAATAGAAGTTAACAAAAAGAAAATTAGATTAATTCTAGTTAAGAAACTTTTAAACTAACATTAAAGAGAAAGCAAAAAAATGTAGTATTTGTATTTAAAGAAAATAAAATAAATAATAAAAGAAGATAAAAAGAAGAGAAAATAAAAATTAGAATATTACACTAAAATTACAATAAAGAAATGAAAAGGAAATAATCAATACATTGAAAGAAAATTAAGCTAAAAGAAAAGAAACATTTAACTAATAAAGAAAATAAAATGAATCAACAAATTAATTATTACATGAAAATGAAGTGGAATGCTAGGAAAGAAAATAAAAATTAAGAATTAAAATGAAGTATTAAATTAATGGTACAAGAAAAATAAGTGAAATAAGATGAAATATTAGTAAAAAGGAGATTAGACTAATTAAAAGAAAAGGAAAATAAATGATACTTGAACGTTAATTTTTTTTAAAAAAAGAATAAAATACTAGAATGTAAATGGATGTAATATTGATAATTACAACCATTTTTATGTAAGTGCTTTATATTATAATAATGACGACATTATTTAGTCGTATTGTTAATTGATGTTAGTACTAATTAATGAATTAATTAAAAAAAATAATGTGCTTAGTGTAAAAGTGTAAACTAAAAAATTAAAGCAACAAAATAAAATGAAGCAATGTAAATGATGACAAGATTAATTATGTAAACAAAAGGAATACATTAATTGAAATTAGATATAACCCGATCACCCTAAAAGAGAGAGAATAGGGTTAACAAGACCGGGGATCTAAGCGAGGTACTTTGATAGTGGAATCCTCAAGTCGGGGATTGTGCTTCAATTGTCCAATTCTTGGGTGGTGATCCAAATAATGTAGGCTTCAATGTAGGTATTGGAGGTTCGGGGCTCGGTATCTTGGCAGGGATTTGGCGTTGGGGCTCGGAATCGCTCGGTATATCGGCAAAGTCTCTCTCACTCAAAAATTCGTACCGAAAACGTACACTGGGGTTCGGTATTTATAGAAATGTTCAACCAATTAGGGGTTATCATGTTTTGGGACACGTTAGGCCATTTGGAGTTGGCGGTCGCCACAATGCAAGATAGCGGTCGCCATGTTTTTGGAAAATTCTACAAAGTTCTATAGCGCTCGCCACAATGGCAGATGGCGGTCGCCATGATGAAAAGTGGCAGTCGCCACTTTGGGCTAGGGTTTCTACAAAGTTCTATGGTAGGCGCCATTACGAGAGTTGGCGGTCGTCTTACTTGGGCAGCAAGTTTCGATGGTTCGTCACAATTTCATTGGTTCGAAGGTTCCAGATTCAAATATCGAGCTTGGATCACGTTCTGAGGATTGTATCGAGGTGCCATTTCACTTGTTTTCATCATCGGATTCGCCTAAGATTATGCGGAGTCAAATTGGGGTGTCTACAGTTGCCCCTCTTTGATATAACTTGCATAGCAACGCGTGAAGCAAGTTATATCAAAGACCGAGAGACGACAACCATTTGACAGAGTCCTCAATCTTAGGCCACTAGCATATAGGCATGCGTATGATGTTAGTCGTACCTGAATTTTTATCGAGCTGTCTACGTACCCCTTTTGCTAAGGATCAGACCAAAACGTAGTTCCCAGGACAAAATGCGAAGATGAAATGATAAGAATCATGATGTGGATGCTAACATGAATAAATGCTAACACGATGCAGACATTTACATTGTAGTGCAAATATAAAGCAAGAAAGTTCTGATGTCATAACACAGATCGAGAAAAAGATCGTTCAGTTTTAGGTCATGAAATAACCAATGAGTCAGTTTAAGGTCATGAGGAGGACCGACAAGTCGGTTTAAGGTCGTAAGGAGGACCGACGAATTAGTTTAAGGTCGTGAGGAGGTCCGACGAGTCAGTTTAAGGTCATGAGGAGAACTGGCGAGTCAGTTCGCCAAGACCACTGTGGATGAGACGTGGGCTGCTTTTACGAGAGTCTTCTTGGAGAAGTATTTCCCGAGATCTTCGAGGGATACTTACCGAGAGGAGTTTCTCTCCCTTGTTCAGGGGAATCTGTCTGTGGCCCAGTATAAGGCCAAGTTCGCGAATCTGTCACGGTTCGCACCTGAGATAGTATCAACAGAGGAGTTGCGCACTTGGAGGTTTGAGAGGGGACTTCGACCTGCTATTAAGGATAAGGTTGCAGCTCTGGATGTAGAGGTGTACATCAAGCTGGGGGAATCTGCTATCCGGATCAAGAACTCGTTGGCAAACAGCCACAAGGTTAGAAAGGGTAAGAGCCAGCAGAGTAGTGGGGATACACAGTTTCAGGGGCGCAGGGACAAGCGCCGGAAGTTGTCTAGACCTAGTTCTCGTTTTGCTGGGTCATCTCAGCCGTAGTCGTCTGCACCTTCACTTTCAGTGGCCTTGACAGGAAGGTCAGAGTAGAGAGGATTGATCTATTATCGCTGTGGACAGCCGGAACATCGTTCAGTTGAGTGCTCGCATAAGGGTTAGGCTCAGAGTTCAGCGCCCATCCCGTCATAGGTGAGAGACCCACCTATCTATTTTGGGTGTGGTCAGCCCGGGCATATCCGCAGACTCTGTCCCAGAGAGGAAAATGCTCAAGGTGCGACAGGAGCACCAGTTGCTTCATTTGTACAGAGGCGATAGGCTCCGCAGCAGCCTAGGGCGCAGATATCTAGGTTTGCGGAGGGAGGTGCTTCAGTGCAGTCGGTGAGGCAGCCATCGACTTAGGCTTATGGTCGACAGACCAGACTACCGCAGGCCAGGGCTTATGTTCTTGCTGATCGTAGTGCTTCCAAAGCACCAGTGGCGTCTGATGCTGCAATTACTCCAGCCATGATAAGAGGTACTCTTCTAGTCTTTAGATCATGAGCTAGTGTTCTCATCGACACCGGAACATCACATTCATTTATCTCATCTGCATTTGTATCTTCTTTGGGGTTATAAATGGACTGGTTGGGTAGTACCTCTTGTGTGGAGATGCCAGTTAGTGGGAGTGTGAAGCTGAGTCTTATGTGTAGATCCTACGTACTGGAGGTCGCCAGTCGTTGTTTAGAGTTTAATTTTATCATTCTAGACATGACCACGTTTGATGCCATCCTAGGGATGGACTGGCTGACTTCCTACCATGCCTTTATAGATTGTGAGCGGTAGAGAGTGTCGATCTATACACCGGAGGATGATTGTTTTTATTTTGTGGGAGATCGGGATGAGGGCCTGAAGTCTATGCCAGGTGTCGCTCGGGTTCGAGGAGATCTGGGTTTTCTCTTTTCTGCGCTCAGGTTGGATGAGCCAGTTGGGGTTCGATGAGTGTTACCTCTTGTAGTGTGTGACTACCCAGATGTCTTTCCTGATGATCTGTTTGAGTTGCCACCGAGCCGAGATGTGGAGTTCTCCATTGATCTTGTTCCGGGAGCTGCTCCTGTCTCTATGCCATCGTTCCATTTTGCACTGGCGGAGTTGCAAGAACTCAAAGTGCAGCTTCAGGAGTTGCTAGATAAGGGGTTTGTACAGCCGAGTACATCGCCGTGGGGAGCTCCAGCGCTCTTTGCAAAGAAGAAGGATGGTTCATTGCGGTTGTGTATAGACTACAGGAAGTTGAACCAGGTGGCGTAAAGAACAAGTATCTGATGCCAAGGATTGACAACTTGTTTGATCAGTTGAGAGGGTCCCGTTGCTTTTCAAAGATTGACTTAAGGTCTGGGTATCATCAGCTGAGGATTAGGGACGAGGACATAGCGAAGACTGCTTTTCGAACTCGCTATAGTCACTATGAGTTTCTGGTTATGCCGTTCGGTTTGATGAACACCCCTGCTACATTTATGGGTCTTATGAACCGTATCTTCCACCCTTATCTGGATACTTTTGTAGTCGTGTTCGTGGATGACATTCTGGTTTATTCACCCACGAGGGAGATGCATGAGGAGCATCTGCATGTTATCCTACAGCTTCTAAGAGAACATCGCTTGTATGCGAAGTTCGATAAGTGCAAGTTTTGGATGACGGAGGTGAGATTCCTTGGACACGTGGTGTCGAAGGATGGGGTATCAGTGGATTCGACGAAGACTGATGCAGTGAAGGACTAGCAGCGACCGAAGAATGTTTTTGAGATACGCAGTTTTCTCAGTCTGGCAGGTTATTATCGGCAGCTTGTGAAGGACTTCTCCAGGCTTGCAGCACCGATGACGCGTTTGACGCGAAAAGGGAGTCATGTTTGTATGGAGTGAATCCTGTGAGTCAACTTTCTAGAAGCCGAAGAGGAGATTGACCAGTGCGCCAGTGCTGATTATTCCTGAGCGAGGTTTGAGTTACACAGTGTACTGCGACGCTTCACATGAGGGTTTAGGTTGCGTTATGATGCAGGAGGGCAAGGTTGTACCTTATGGATCTCGACAGTCGAAGACACACGAGAGGAACTACCTGACACATGATCTAGAGTTGGCAGCCGTGGTATTTGCCTTGAAGACATAGCGTCACTATCTCTATGGTGAGCGTTTCGAGGTCTTCTCTGATCACAAAAGCCTAGAGTACTTGTTTTCACAGAAGAACTTGAATCTTCACCAGTGAAGATGGATGGAGCTATTGGAAGACTACGACTTTGATTTGCAGTACCATCCGGATAAGGCAAATGTCGTAGCTGATGCACTCAGTGGGAGGTCTTATGGCTCGTTAGCTTCTGTGGATATACGAGAATGGAGTAAGCTTGCAGATGTTGGGAAGTTTGATCTGTATCTCGGGGAGACAGTGGGATGTGTGACCTTATATGCAGTTGCTTCACAGCCTGCCTTAGTTGCACATGTGTTGGAGGCCCATAAGACTGATCAGGAGGCTCAGATGATATGGGACCGCATTGCTAGTGGGACAGATACAGCAAGATGGGTGGTGAGCCCAGATCTGAGTCTGAGGTTGTTAGGGCGATTGTTTGTGCTTGAATCATGCCGTGCTGAGGTGCTACATGAGTTTCATCACTCACGTCTTGCAGTGCATCCGGGAGGCACGAAGATGTATCACGATTTACGCCGTCAGTTCTGGTAGACGGGAATGAAGATGGATGTGATCCGATTCGTTTCTCATTGCTTTACTTGTCAGCAAGTGAAGGTGGAACACCAGAGACCAGCAAGATTGTTGCAGCCGTTGCCTGTATCTGAGTGGAAGTGGGAGAATGTCATTATAGATTTTGTATCAGGACTTCCACACTCGCCGAGGGGACATGATGCTGTTTGGGTTGTAGTGGATAGGCTGACGAAGTAAACACACTTTCTTCCTATTCGAGTGAGAGACTCAGTAGATAGATTGAACAGATTGTACATTAAAGAGATAGTCCGACTACACGGAGTGTCGGTGACTATTGTTTTTGATCGAGAACTGCGCTTTACATCGCGCTTTTGGCGAAGTCTTCAGGTGGCTTTGGGGATGAGCTTGACTTTTAGTATAGCTTTTCATCCTCAGACTGACGGTCAGTCTGAGAGGACCATTCAGATTCTGGAGGATATACTGAGAGCCTATGTGCTTGATTTTTGGGGTTCTTGGGAGGATCATCTATCTTTGGCAGAGTTTGTATACAACAAGAGCTATCAGTCCAGTATTGGGATGGCACTGTATGAGGCTCTGTATGGTACGCAGTGTAGATCACCTGTGTGTTGGACAGAGGTGGGAGAGACCGCTATTTTGGAAGTTGATCTAGTGCGAGAAACGACGGAGGTGATTACAGTGATTCGTCAGCGACTGGTGACAGCTCAGAGCCATTAGAAGAGTTATGCTGATCGGAGGAGGAGACCGTTAGAGTTTGCTATGGGAGATCATATGTTTTTGAAGGTCTCGCCTCGCAGAGGGTTGATGAGATTTGGTTGTAGCGGGAAGCTATCACCACATTTTATTGGACCATTTGAGATCCTGGAAAGGATTGGGGAGGTAGCATACCATCTGGCTTTGCTGCCTCACTTAGCATTTGTGCACAACGTCTTTCACGTTTCTATGCTTCATAGGTACAAGCCAGATCCGTCTCATGTGTTAGATTGGACTAAGTTACGAGTTGATGAGGATGTGACGTATGAGGAACGCCTGGTGAGGATTCTAGATACAAAGAAACAGGTGTTGCGGGGGAGAACGATTGCCTATGTCAAAGTTCAGTGGCTTCATCACGGAGTTGAGGAAGCGACTTGGGAGCTTGAGTCTGGGGTTCGTGAGAGATACCCGGAGTTGTTCGCTTCGTGACCTTGTAGTGAATTTCGGCGGCGAAATTCCTTAAGGGGGGAGAGTTGTGAGATCCTGTACCGTTTCTTTTTTATTTATATGCATACTACGTGTTTTTAGTCACGCTTTAGCGTTTTCGATTTAACATGCATATATGTGATTCGATACTTGTTTTGGTTAATCTGAGCATGCGGGGTTGCTTCCCGGGATTGTAGGGAGTTTCTGTGCGAATTTTGAACATTTAAAAAAAAAATATTTTGAAGGCCTATAAATATCTGGAGTTAGATATTTTCAAAAGATATTTTCAAAACTTAACTCCTAAGTTTCCTCCTTTTTTCTCTCTACCTTCTCTCTAACTTCTCGGGGGCCCGGGGCTTGGTTTTCAACGATCCATCAGTGGATCCTTACTTTTGGCAACGTGGTCTACGCATCCATCTAGACCAAAATTGATTCCGACGAAGTTTGAATTTGTACGTAGATCAAGGCGTTGGGTTTTGGATCGAGGCGTCGGGTTTTTAACCCAACGAGGTAAGATTTCAGATTCTACTGCTATATAAGGGTTATATATGTAATCTTGTGCATTTCTAACATGTTAAAAGCATGAAATAGTGATTTATGTTTGATAGATCTGGTTTTTGGTTTTAAAACCTATCTTCGGCACTTCGGTTGGAGAAAAAGGGGTTTTAGGCTTTCCTTTTGGCATATCTTCGTTGTTTTGGATTTTGGTGTGACCATGGGTTGTTAAGGGAGTGTTTGGTTGGTTTAATTTGGAATTGAGAAGTTATCTCAATAGCTTAGGTTTGATTTTCACCATCGCCTGAAGCTTTTTCTGAAATTTGGGAATTTTTGGCTTTTGTGTTGACACCTTTCTTGGTTAGTATCGACACATTTCCCTTCTGTGATGCTGGGGACGCTCCAGTAGCTAACATTGAACTCTCGGTTCTTTTGTGTTGACACATTTTCTATTTGTGTCGACACATTTTGTTGCTAGTGTCGACATAACTTCCCTTTGTGTCGACACATTTTTTCTCGTGTTGGTGTTGAGTATTCTGTTGCTGTTTGTGTCGACACCTCCGCTTTTTGTGTCAACACCTCTGTTGTTTGTGTTGACACATTTTCTTTTTGTGTCGACACCTTCGCTCTTTATGTCGACACCATTTCTTTTCGTGTTGACTCTTTTCTTCCTTTGTGTGAGAAGAAAAATTTTGAGTTTGGGGTGAGTTCTATGAGCCCATAGAGTCTTAGAATGTGATTTTTGCCCGTGGTTTTCAAAGAAAATGAGGCTTGAAAATGAGGAGTTTTGTGGGAATTGAAAAACGTGTTTATTGGAGGTTTGGAGCTAACCCTTGGAGTTGAGTCTCACTTTCTAAAACGTTTGCATGAAAATATATTTTTACATGCTTTGGTTTGATCTCCATGGCTTCATGGATTGGATCTCTTGCTTA